>PVIY010021137.1:0-42893 GCA_004026745.1 Myrmecophaga tridactyla
GAATACAGCGTCATCTGCTAGCTTTCTCTCCTGGCTTCTGGTTTCATGAAGCTCCCCGGGAGGCGTTTTCCTTTTTCATCTCCAAAGGTTGCTGGCTCGTGGACTCTCTGCATCTCATGGCTACATCATTTTGCTCTCTCTGAATCTCTCATTCTCCAAAATGTTTCTGCTTTTATAGGACTTCAGAAACTAATCAAGACCCACTCAAATGGGTGGAGACATGTCGTCACCTAATCCAGCTTAACAACCACTCTTGACTAAATCACATCAACCAGGGAGATGATCTCATTACAGTTTCAAACATACAGTATTGAACAAGGATTATTCTACCTTTATGAAATGGGATTAAATCAAAACATGGCTTTTCTTAGGGGGCATACTTCCTTTCAAACCTATCATCACATTGGCCAAGTGATGATACCTGTTTGTCTGGTTGGGCAAGTGCTGGCCTGTCTGTTGTGATGAGGACATTTCATAGAATTAAATCATGATCATGTCAGCTACATACACAGCTAATTACATTTGTAGTCAGCCAGAGGGGAGTGTCTGCTGCAATGAGTAATGCTTAATCTGATCACTGGAAGCCTTTTAAGAAGGATTCAGAAGAGACAGGCTTTTCCTGTCTCGGCTAGCGAGCCTCTCCTGTGGAGTTCATCCAGACCCTCCATCGGAATCGTCGGCTTCACAGCCTGCCCTGCGGATCTTGGACTCTGAGTTCCCACGGTCACGTGAGACACTTTTATAAATTTTATATTTGTGAGTGTTCCCTGTTGATTCTGTTTCTCTAGAGAACTCTACCTAATACACTTATGTATGTAGCAGAGAAGCTTAGACTACTTATAGGTATGCCTAAGAGTCACCTCCAGTGGACCTCTTTTGTTGCTCAGATGTGGCCTCACTCTCTCTAAGCCCAACTTTGCAAGTGAAATCATTGCCCTCCCCGTTACATGGGACATGACATCCAGGGGTGAAAGTCTCTCTGGCAGTGTGGGAGAAAACTTCCAGGGATGAGTCCAGCCCTGGCACCATGGGATCAACAATGCCATCCTGACCAAAAGGGAAAAAGAAATGTAACAAATAAGGTATCAGTGGCTGAGAGAGTTCAAATAGTCAAGAGGCTACTTTGGAGGTTGCTCTTACGGAAACTTCAGTTAGACACTGCTACCTATCATAACTTGCCAAACCCCACCAAAACCATTCTATCCAATCCTAAAGAACATCTAGGGCAATATATAAGATTCTCAAAGATTCCAGGCACTAGAGTAACTTTCCAGAAACTAACAACCTCCAGATGGGTCCCTGGACCAGATAAGCCCTGAAACCTAAAGGGCCAGCCTTTCCAAAACATCAGCTAGCCCCATCTCCCTACCCCTTATTATTGAGCCCTTCCAACAAGAAAAAAAAGTTAAGAGTTGGCATTGCCCAAATACCCCTAAAGAGTGGGAGAAAGATCAAAGGTAATGGTGGAGTTATACAGAGAAAGTAGGGTTTAACAAACGAATATGACTGCTGAATCATTATATTGATATTTCTTTTAGTTCCCAGTATCTTAAAGCAGCTAGAAGTAAAAACCTAAAATTGTGGCATTGTAATCCATACCAAACTATGAAATCTGTTCTATAACTAACTGTTGTGCTGTACTTTGAAATTCATTGCTACTTTTCTATATATGCTATTTTTCACACACACAAAAAAAAACATGACGATAACAAAAAAAAAACATATTCCTTCTAGCCTCCAATATTCTGGAGCAGCTAGAAGGAAAAATCTGAGAGGATGGTATGGCACCTCATGACAAACTCAGGGTTCTGTCCTATAACTACTTGTTGAGGAGTGCTTTGAAAACTACTGCTTTTTTCTTTCTTTGCTTTGTATATATGTTATATATTACACAATAAAAAAAGCTTAAAAAAATAAGTGAGACAAAAAAGGAAATGCATGCAGTATTACAGAAGAAGGTTGGTAAATCAAAACTATTCCTTAAAGAAGCCATAATCCATTTTAAAAAGAAAAATGGAGGGATGATGGAAAAATTTTGGTAATGGATAGTGGTGATGGCAGCACAACATTATGAACGTAATTAACAGCACTGAATAATATATTTAAATGTCATTAAGGGGGGGACATTTTAGGTTGTATATATGGTTCTAGAATAACTTTTTTTTATCCATGGAATTGCACAACACAATGAACACTAAAAGTTAAACCATGAACTATAGTTAATAGTACAACTATTAAAATACACTTTCATCAATTGTGACAAATGTACCACACCAATGCAAGGTGTTAATAACAAGGTGGTAAGGGAACCCTGTATTTTATGTACTTTTTTTTTTTTTGGTAAACCCACAACTTCTCTAATAAAAAAAATTTTTTAATTTAAGAAAAAAGATATAGTGGCCTCAAATATATCACTGAATTTTAAAAACTGATTTACGGTGTCATTAGGATTTTACAAATGATAATAACGGGTCAGGATACAGAGCTGGAACACTGGAGTTTATTCCCCTCCTACCATCTGTACCTAAACTGACAATTTAGACATAGTAAAAGCATCTGTGGCCCTAGCTAATACACTGTTAATCAAATCTTTAATGCAGTATGTTATCTGTAAATAAGTCTTTGATCTTTCATAAAGGTAATTTTGCTTCCATTTTAAAAATTTACATCTTTTCTAAAAATAACTGTTAAAAGAAAAGATTTCTTTGAAAATGTTGATGATTTTTCGGGTACTGATTTTCTTGGATTTCTTTTATTTTGGTCTACAGTTTGCTTGATCCTTTTGGAAATATCTACATAAGAATTATGGAAAAATGTTCTTCAACTATTAACAACAAATGGACCTAACTAGAGACCAAAGTGGTGACTAGCAAGTTTTTCTTATACCCCTA
Source organism: Myrmecophaga tridactyla (assembly GCA_004026745.1). Classification (NCBI taxonomy): domain Eukaryota; kingdom Metazoa; phylum Chordata; class Mammalia; order Pilosa; family Myrmecophagidae; genus Myrmecophaga; species Myrmecophaga tridactyla. Next base: position 2,892 of record PVIY010021137.1, read on the forward strand.
AAAGTGGCTGTGCTTCTTCAGCCCTTGCCACCTTTTAATATATCCATGACTTCTAACCCTACCCATCTCTAGTTTACCTTCTAAGATCAGCTGTCTTCTTCTATCACTTTAAAGTTAATTTGTTTTAGTATTTGCAAAGTCCCCTCGGGAGAATGGTGAGAAAGAAGGAAAACTGAACTTCCCTATTGCAAGCTGTGAGGACAACAAAATCTATAGGCTGAACCCTCAAACTTGGCATTTGTTCATATGAAACTTATCCCTGCAAAGGATAGGCTAAGCCTACTTAAAATTAGGCCTAAGAGTCACCCCCAGAGAACCTCTTTTGATGCTCATTTGTGGCCTATGCTCAGCCAACATAGCAAGCAAACTCACTGACCTCGCCGTCTCTAAGTGGGACATGACTCCTAGGGATATAAACCTCCCTGGCAAGGTGGGACAGAAATCCTAGAACGAGCTGGGACTCAGCATCAAGGGATTGAGAAAACCTTCTCGACTGAAAGGGGGAAGAGAGAAATGAGACAAAATAAAGTGTCAGTGGCTGAGAGACTCCAAATAGAGTTGAGGGGTTATCCTGGTGGTTATTCTTACGCATTATATAGATAACCCCATTTTAGTTTAAGGTGTATTAGAGAGGCTATAGGGAAGTGCCTGAAACTGTAGAGCTGTGCTCCAGTAGCCATGTTTCTTTAAGATGATCATATAATGATACAGCTTTTGCAAAGTGACTGTATGATTGTGAAAACCTTGTTCTGATGCTCCTTTTATCTACAGTATAGACAGATGAGTAAAAAATATGGATTAAAAATTAATAAATAACAGGGGGAACAAATGTTAAAATAAATTGGGTAGAGGGAAATACTAGTGGTCAATGAGAAGAAGGGGAAAGGGGTATGGTATGTATGAGTTTTTTTTCTTTTTTCTTTTTATTTTTTTCTGGAGTGATGTAAATGTTCTGAGAAATGATCATGGTGATAAATATACAACTATGTGATGATACTGTGAGCCACTGATTGCACACCAAATACAGAATGTTCATATGTTAAGAACGTTAGCATTGTATGTTGATCGATTTTAATAATACAATTGTTTTTTAAAAGTTAATTTTTTTGAGACCATACACACACTAGGGAAAGGAGAATACTCCTAAAAGTTGGTCTTGTTTTTTCATGATTATTAAGTGTGCTGACTTCTTTCTCTGCCTTAATTTATTTGCCTTTCATTTTGTAATTAAACATTTTAGAATGTAATAATGCTTGGTCTATGCAAAAACATATGGAACAGCTGTATAAGCCGAAACTTAATCAAAGGGACATGTGTAACCTACCATCAAATTTAAATATGAGAGTATTACCAGTTTTATTGCATCAACCTCTTCTGTTTTGGTTAGAACTTTTTGTGTTCTCTTAAAGAAATTTTTCTCTACTTAGAATCTTAAAGACATTCTTCTCTAGTATCATGTAAAGTCACAATTTGTTTTTTCACATTTAAGTGCTTAGTCCATCCGAGATTTTTTTGCATATGGGGCGAAGGAGAGCTCCAATTGCATTAGAGATTGCCATTATCCCCCATCACTATATATTGCCGATCCATTCTTTCCAGAGTGATCTAAAAGGAAAACAAGCCAGAGGGAAGACCAGGCAGGAAGATGGTGCAGAGGCAGGACAAGAGTGGGTGGAAGGGCCTATGGGGCCTCCTCGCTAAGCAAGCACTCCAGTGGGACATGAGCTGAAGACAAGGACGATTTCTTACTCCACCCAATGGCAGCTTTTGAAAAAATGCACCCCACGACCATACCGGGCAAGGGAAAAGGCAGAGAATTGCCCATTCTGGTAGCCCACCTAAACATATAGTGCTCCAACAGGAGGCACATCAGAGTTACCTTCAGGGGCGTCTTAGATGATCCCAACCACCACCACCGGGTTCTCTCTTGCATGTTACCTGAAATTCCCTTAAAAGGTGATGCCGTTTCCCTCCTTCATGAGAAATTAATTTAAAAATATAAAAACCTATATAAATTCATTTATGCCTAAGTAATTAGTTAAATGACCCACAGGGTAAAATCTATTAGATATTGTAGGGTTTTTTAGAGGTGTGAGGTAAACATGCTTATGAACAGTTAAATTAGAGGGGGGTTTTCACCTAGCGGAGGAAAAGGGACCATGGCGGCTGCAAATCCAGCACTACTGGCCTCATAACCTGGCCCAGGATGGTCCATTCAGATGACCTGGGGATAAAGCACTTGGTGTGCAGTACTTCATACATGTACGCACACTTACTTTAGAATCGTCACTGAGCCTGACACATGCCAAAACTTCCTAATATGATTAATAAACTCTGGACTTGTTGATGTCTGACTTCATCACAAAAGCAGTTTGGATTTCTAGATTCATAACTCAAGGTCTGTGCAGCCGGACTCACTCCAGTCATGGCCACACATATAAATGGCCACATCACAGCATCTCCTTCCAAAATCTAGCTTATCATGAGAAAAGCAGTCAGCATTCCAATTCATCTGTTATGACACTACCTCTGCAAAAGCATAAAAGAACTGCTAGAAGTGAGCAGACAGGGTTGCTCTCCTGAGTAATAAGTCTGGAGTTCGTAGGTAGAGGTGCCCAGCACAGGGAGACAGAAGGAGCAGAGTAAAGCTGATAATGACCCAGACACACACCTGCAGGCACTAGGAGAGAAGAGCCCAGAAAACCAAAGTCAGTAGAAGGAAGGAAGGAGCTAAGATTACAGCGGAGACAGATGAAATGGAAAACAGAAAACAATAGAAAGAATTAACAAAATTTAAAGTTTGTCCTTTGAAACCAATCAATAAAATTAACAAACCTTTAGCTAGACAAAAAAAAGATGCAAATAACTAAAATAAGAAATGAAAATGGTGACATTGCTACTGATCTTAAGAAATAAAAAGATTTGTAAGAGATACTGTGAGGTGTATAACCAGAAGAACTGAAAACAGCGATGCAAACATATTTGGAAACCAATGTTCACACTTTCATTATTCACAACAATTGCCATCAACCAATGAATGGATAAACAAACAATGGTGTGTGTGTGTATAAATGACAGACTATTATTCAACTGTAAAAAGGAATGAACTCCTGATGCACTGACAACACGGATGAATGTTGAGGACATTATGTTGAGTGAAATAAATAAGACACAAAAGGACAAACACTGTATGGTCTCACCAACACAAACTAATTACCATGAGTAAACTCTGGGAGTTAAAATATAGAGTATAAGTTATGAGGATATAAAAAGAGGGTAAAGAATGGAGAGGTAATGCTTAAGATGAACAAGAAGTTTTAATAAGGCTGATTGTAAATGTTTGGAAATTGATAGAGGTGACGGTAGCACAATACTGTAATGTAACTAACAGTGCTGAGTGTGAGTGTGGTTGAAAGGGGAAGTCTAAAGTCGTGTAGAAGGAAAGCGAGAGGATAAAACATGGGGCTGTGTCACCCAGTGAAACCTGCTGAGGGTGATGACTGTGATTAATTGCACAAATATAAAAATGTTCTTACACTAATTAGAACAAATATCAAAAGGTGTTAATAGGATACTAATATATGGGGAAAATACAACTAATGCAAACTATGGACTATAGTAGTTAACAGCAACACTGTAATATTCTTTCATCCAGTGTAACAAAGGTACTATACTATACTAGTTTGCTAAATACTGCTGGCAATGCAATAGACCAGAGATGGAATGGCTTTTAAAAAGGACTGTCATGGTCAGGCTCATCTGTCAACTTGGGCAGGTGGTGGTACCTGTTTGTCTGGTTGGGCAAGTGCTGCCCTGTCTGTTGTTATGAGGACATTTCATAGAATTAAATCATGATCATGTCAGCTGCATCCACAGCTGATTCCATTTGTAATCAGCCAAGGGAATTGTCTTCTGCAATGAGTGATGCTTAATCTAATCACTGGAGGATTCAGTGATTAAGGAGGATTCAGAAGAGACACGCTCTCTTCCTGCTTCAGCCAGTGAGCCTCTCCTATGTCCAGATCCTCCATGAGAGTCGTCAGCTTCACAGCCTGCCCTACAGATTTTGGACCCTATGTTCCCATGGTTACATGAGATACTTTTATAAATTTTATATTTAGGGATATTTCCTGTTGATTCTGTTTCTTAGAGAACCCTAACACAAGGGGATTTATTAAGTTGTAAGTTTAAAGTTCTAAGGCCATAAAAATGTCCAAACTAAGGAATCCAGAAAAAGATACCTTAAGTCAAGGAAGGCCAAAGTCTATCACATGGGAAGGCACATGGCTGGCTACTGCTGGTCCTTGTTCCTTATTCACAACTCTGTTGCTTCTAGCTTCTAATGCCAGTGGTTTCCTCTCTAAGCATCTGTGGGCCTTTACTTAGCTCCTCTAGGACACAATCCTGGGTTTTGGTTTGCAGAGTACCTCATAGGAAGGCAAATGGCAACATCTGCTAGGCTCTGCATCTCCAAACATCTATGCCTAAATATCTCCTCTCTCTAAGCATCTCCAAATGTCTGCATATCTGTCAGATCTGAAGCAACTTTTCTCCAAGCATCTGCATCTGAGGTTTCTCCAAAATGTTTCCCTTTTCGAAGGATTCCAGTAAACTAATAAAGACCAGACAATGTTCTCAAATTGAGTGCAGTGGTGAATACACAACTCTGTGATTATACCAAGAGCCTCTGATATGGATGGATGGACAGACGGACAGACGGATAGACAGAGAGATGGATAGATAGATAGATAAAACATGACCCAGCCAAAAAAAAAGATAGCAAGAGAATACTATTTTGTTTTGTTTTGGAGCAAAGAGAATGTTCTCAAATTGACTGTGGTGGTGAATGCACAACTCTGTGGTTATACCAAGAGCCTCTGGTTGTATAAATAAATAAATAGATATATAGATAAAACACGACCCAGCCAAAAAAAAAAAGAGAGAGAGAATACTATGAACAATTGTATACCAACACAATAGATAATCTAGACAAAATGGAAAAATTCCTGAAAACAGACACATTACCTAAAGTAACTCAAGAAGAAACAGAAAGACCCCAATAAACCATAACAAGTGCAGATACTGCATCAATAAACCCAGACATTTCACCAAAGCAAAGTCTAGAACCAGATGGCTTCTCCATAAAACACTTAGAAGAAAACATAGGGGTAAATCTTTATGACATAAGATTCAAGAGTGGATTCTTAGATATGGCACCAAAATCACAAGCAACAAAAGAAACAACAGATAAATTCAATTTCATCAAAATTAAAAACTTTTGGGCCACAGTGGCTCAGCAGGCAGAGTTCTCGCCTGCCATGCTAGTGACCTGTGTTCAATTCCTGGTACCTGCCCATTCAAATAAAAAAAATTAAAAACTTCTGTACAAAGGACTTAAGCAAGAAAGCAAAAAGACAACCTAAAGAATGGAAGAAAATATTTTCAAAGAATATATGTGATTAGTGCTTAATATCCAAAAGAAAGAACTTTTACAACATTACAACAAAAAATCAAACAACCCAATTTTGAAATGGCAAAGGCTTTGAATAGGCATTTTGCCAGAGAGGATACACAAACGGCCCATAGGCATACAATAAGATGCTAAAACATTATTAATTAGGTAAATGCAAATCAGAAACACAAGATACTACTGTACAGCCACAAAGATGGCTATTCTTTTTAAAAACATGGCAAATAACAATGTTAGAGAAGATGTAGAGAAACTGGAACTTTAATGCATTGTTTTGGGGAATGTAAAATAGTGTAGTCATTGGGAATGACAATATGGTGGTTCCTCAAAAATTAAATACAAGATTACCATATGACCCTGCAATTCAACTCCTAAGTATATATCCAAAGAAAGTGCAAAGTCTCAAACAGATACTTGCACACCAATGTTCATAGCAGCACTGATGACTAAAGCCAAAATGTAGAAACAACCACCAACAAATGAACTGTTAATTCCTAGGTGGTCCATACACAAAATGGAATACTTTTTGGCCATAAGAAGGAATAAAGTTCTGACACATGCTATCACCTTTATGAACCTTGGAAACATTATGCTGAGTGAATTAAGCAAGGCACACAAGGATAAACAGTATATGATATCACTTATTTGAGATATCTAGAAAGAGCAAACTCAAAGAAAGTAGATTGGAGGTAACCAGGGGATGGAGGGAGAGTAGAAGGGGGAGTTTTTGCTTGGTGAGTAGACAGTGTTGATAAATAAAAATGTTTTTAAAAAAGAAACTTAAAATTAAGAAAACAATTCCGTTCCCAATACCATTAAAAATAAGAAAATAATTAGTAAATACATTTAGGAAAAGTCCAAGACCCATACAATGAAAACTACAAAACATTATTGAGAGAAAAAAACATTTAAATAAATAGAGACATACTATGTTAATAAACTGAAAGGCTCCATATTAAAATAGCAATTCTCCTCAAACTGATTGATAGATTCAAAGCAGTCCCTATCAAAATCTCAACAATCTTTTTTGTAAAAAGTGACAATCTGATTCTAAAATACACATGGAAAAGTAAAGGATTTAGAATAGACAAAAAATGTGAAAAGAGTAACAATGTCAAAATACTACCTGTTTAAAAAAAATACTTACTATAAAGCTATGGAAATCAAGACACAGATATATAGATTAGTGAAACAGCGACATTTCTGTTGACTGACTTTTTAACAAAGGTACTGGAAATGTTCAATGGAAAAGGACAGTCTTTCCAACAAACACTAAAACAACTGGATATTCATAAAAACACACCAAAAAAAAACTCAAAATAGATCAGAAGCCTACATGTAAAACATCTGTGAAGAAAATATGTAAGAAAATCTTTGTGACCTTGGGTCAGGCAAATAAGTATGTCTGAGAGATCACATTAAAATCATGATGCATAAAAGAAAAAATGAATTGAACAGCACCAAAATTTAAAACTTTTATTATTTAGAAGATAACATTAAGAGGGGGAACAAGGGTATTTCAGTGGTGGAATTCTCACTTGCCAAGCAGGAGTCCCGGTTCAATTCACAGCCAATGCATTACCCCGCCCCCCCCCAAAAAAAAGTTCAACAAACAGTACTGCAATAATGGGATACTCACATGGAAAAAGAATGAAATGTGACCCTGAACACACAGGATGCCAAAAAAAAAAAAGATACTGTTAAGAAAGTAACGAGATAGACTAAGATAAAATATTTCTCTATCATGTATCTGACAAAGGACTTGTATCCAAAAGATATAAAGAACTCTTATAACTCAATAATAAACACCCCAATTAAAAACAGGCAAAAATATTTGAATAGACATTTAAACAAAGAACATATATGAATGAATAATAAGCACAAGAAACGATGTTCAACTTAATTATTCATTAGGGAAATGCAAATTAAAACACGGTGAGGAAGGAGTCAAGATTACCAAGGTGTGGGATTTTGTTCGTCCTCCAGAGCAGCTAGTAAATAGCCAGGAACAGTACAGAACAAATGCTGGGGCCACATCAGTGACCAGACACATAGCATACCCCAGTCTGGACCAGCTGGACCAGTTGCGAGCCCCCACAGAACCTTGCAAGGCTTCTTGGGCTCCACTGCCTCAGGAATAGGCAGAAACAAGCTTGTCTGAGAGCTTGTCTGGAACCTGTGCCTTCCCCAGGAGAGGGGTGGGGCCCAGCACAGGTGAAATCCCTCCCACAAGGAATTCAGACCCCTGGGTCTGGAAAACTGAAGCAATTAAAGCCAGGCCACAACCTCTCCTCTGTCTCCACGAAGCCCCAGCAGGGAGAGTCCACTGAAGTTAAAGGTACTGCATAACCTTATGCTGCTGGGACCCACAGGGAGAAAAGCACCACTTGCCAGGCAGGACAGGAAAAATGCAGAGTCCAGAGACTTCAGAGGAAAACCTTTTAATCTGTTGGGTCTCACCCACAGGGAAAACTGACACAGGTGACTCTTTCCTCCTGAGAGAAGACCAGTTTGGGCTGGGAAAAGCTGACTGGGGTCTATAATAACTAAGGAGACCCTCCTAGGGGGTGGGGTAAAGGCACCATACAAGCAGGGCAAGAAAGAAAAAAACAAGAACTGAAAAATTTTGCTCTATTAAACAAAACCTGAGAAAGGACTAGAATAAGCTGAACTGAATGTTAAAGAGCAGATAAACAACAAGATCAACCAGCAAGAAAATCCTAGGGGAAAAAAAAGTGAAAACAATCTCTCAAATAAACTAATTAAGGTAATTAAATGCCTAGATGCCAGAAAAAAGTAACAAATCATACTAGGTAAATTGAAGAAATGGCCCAGTCAAAGGAACAAGCAAACAATTCAAATGAGATACAGGAGTTGAAACAATTAATTCAGAATGTTCATACAGACATGGAAAACCTCATCAAAAATCAAATCAATGAATTGAGGGAGGATATAAAGAAGGCAAGAAATGAACCAAAAGAAATCGAAAGTTTGAAAAAAAATCACAAAACTTATGGAAATTAAAGGCATGGTAGAAGAGATGAAAAAACAATGGAAACCTAGAATGTCAGATTTCAAGAGGCAGAAGATAGGATTAGTGAAGTGGAGGACGAGACATCTGAAATTCAACAAGCAAAAGAAAATATAGGAAAAAGAATGGAAAAATATGACCAGGGACCCAGGGAACTGAATGACAACATGAAGCGCATGAACATATGTGTTGTGTGTGTCCCAGGAGGAGAAAAGAAGGGAGAAGGAATAGAAAAAGTAATGGAGGATATCATCACTTAAAATTTCCCAACTCTTACAAAAGACTTAAAATTAAAGATTCAAGAAGTGCAGCATAACCCAAATAGAACAGATCCAAATAGAGGTACTCCAAAACACTTACTAATCAGAATGTCAGATGTCAAAAAGAAAGAGAGAATCTTGAAAGCAGCAAGAGAAAAGCAATCCATCACCTACAAAGGAAGCCCAATAAGACGATGCGTAGATTTCTCAGCAGAAACCATGGAGGGGAGGAGACAGTGGGATGATATATTTGAATTACTAAAAGGGAAAAACTGCCAACCAAGAATTCTACATCCAGCAAAACCGTCATTCAAAAATGAGAGGGAAATTAAAACATCTGCAGACAAAAATTCATTGAGAGAATTTGTGACCAAGAGACTGCTCTGCAAGAAATGCTAAAGGAAGGACTAGAGACAGATAATAAAAGACAGAAGAGAGAGGTGGGGAGAAGAGTATAGAAATGAAGACTATCAGTAAAGGTAAAAAAAAGAAATTATATATGACATATAAAACCCAAAAGGCAAAGTGGAAGAAGAAAGTACTGACCATACAGTAATAACACTAAATGTTAATGGATTAAAAAGCCCAATCAAAAGGCACAGACTGGCAGAATGGATTAAAAAACAGGACCCATCTATTTGCTGTCTACAGGAAACTCATCTTAGACCCAAGAACATAGGTTGAAAGTGAAAGGTTGGGAAAAGATATTTCATGCAAATAACAATAAGAAAAGAGTAGGAGTAGCTATACTAATATCCAACAAATTAGACTTCAAATGCAAAACACTCAAAAGAGACAAAGAAGGACACTATGTATTATTAAAAGGAACAATTCAACAAGAAGATATAACAATCATAAGTATTATGCACCAAGCCAGAATGCTCCAAAATACATGAGGCAAACACTGAGAAGAGAAATAGACACATCTACCATAATAGCTGCAGATTTCAATTCCCCACTCTCATCAATGGAGAGAACATCTACACAGAGGATCAATAAAGAAACAGAGAATTTGAATAATACAATAAAGGAGCTAGAACATTACAGACCTATATAAAACATTACACTCCACAACAGCAAGATACACCTTTTTCTCAAGTGCTCATGGATCATTCTCAAGAATAGACCATATGCTGGGTCACAAAGCAAGTCTCAATAAGTTTAAAAAGACTGAAATCATACAAAACACTTTCTCAGATCATAAAGGAGTGAAGCTGGAAATCAATAATAGGCAGAGTGCCAGAAAATTCACAAATATATGGAGGCTCAACAACACACTCTTAAACAACCAGTGGGTCAAGGAAGAAATTACAAGAGAAATCTGTAACTGTATCGAGGCAAATGAAAATGAAACACAACACATCAAAATTTATGGATGCAGTAAAGGCAGTGCTAAGAGGGAAATTTATTACCCTAAATGCCTATATCAAAAAAGAAGAGCAACCCCTCCCCAAATTCCTTCAACGACATGTTTCTGCTATGATTTAGCAGTATTTGTTGTCTTCTGGGGGAGGTATTTTCAAGTGGTTCTGGCCTGACCATAAAGGGGTTAAAAAGCAGCAAATATTTGCTGAAGGTTAAATGGAAGAAAATCACCTTGTACCCTTTCCCAAATGCCTCTGCCTGACCCTCTCATTTTCCTCTTTCTGTCAAAAATGCTCTCTTTCATTCCCGCCTCTCTTCTAGCATCCCTGACCTCAAATCTTTGGGGAGCACCAAAGCATGGGAGGAATGAGAGGAGCAACATGTTGCTACTTTCACTGCATCAAAGGCCCATAAGATCCCAAAGGAAAACCTGAATAATTGGAAATGTAAAGTTTAAACAATAGCTGGCAAATATTTCTTTTATATTTCTCGCATATAAGTGCACAATAAAGCTGTTTTCTTTAAGCAAAAAAAAAAAAAGAAAAGAAAAGCAAAAATCGAGGAATTAACTGTCTACTTGGAAGAACTAGAAAAAGAACAGCAATTTAACCCCAAGGCAAGCAAAAGGAAAGAAATAATGAAGATTAGAGCAGAAATAAATGAAATTGAGAACATGAGAACAATCGAGAAAATCAACAAAACTAAAAATTGATACTATGTGAAAATCAATAAGATTGATGGACTCTTAAAGAGGCTGACAAAAAGAAAAAGAGAGAGGATGCAAATAAATAAAATCAGAAATGGAAGAGGAGACATAACCACTGACCCTACAGAAATAAAGGAAGTAATAAGAGGATACTATGAACAATTTTATGCTAATAAACTCGACAATGTAGATGAAATGGACAACTTCCTAGAAAGGCATGAAAAACCAACATTGACTCGAGAAGAAATAGACGACCTCAACAAACCAAACACAAGGAAAGAAACTGAATCAGTCATTAAGAAGCTGCCCAAAAAGAAAACTCCAGGACCAGAAGGCTTCACATGTCAATTCTACCAAACATTGCAGAAAGAATTAGTACCAATCCTGCTCAAACTCTTCAAAAAAATTGAAGAGGAGGGAAAGCTACCTAACTCATTCTATGAAGCCAACATCACCCTCATACCAAAGCCAGGCAAAGATATTACAAGACAAGAAAACTGCAGACCAATCTCCCTACTGAATACAGATGCAAAGATTCTCAACAATATTCTTGCAAATCAAGTCCAGCTGCACATTAAAAAAATTATACACCATGACCAAGTAGGATTCATCCCAGCTATGCAAGAAATGTTCAACATAAGAAAATCAATTAATGTAATACATCATATCAACAAATCAAAGCAGAAATGATCATCTCAATTGAGGCAGAAAAGGTATTTGACAAAATTCAACATCCTTTCTTGATGAAAACACTTCAAAGGATAGGAACAGAAGGGAACTTCCTCAACATAATAAAAGGAATATATGAAAACCCACAGCTAACATCATCCTCAATGGGGAAAAACTGAAAACTTTCCCCCTAAGATCAGGCACAAGACAAGATGTCCACTATCATCACTGTTATTCAACATTGTGTTGGAAGTTCTAGCCAGAGCAATTAGACAAGAAAAAGAGATACAAGCCATAAAAATTGGAAAGGAAGAAGTGAAACTCTCACTGTTTGCAGATGATATGATACTATATGTCGAAAACCCTGAAAAATCCACAGCAAAACTACTAGAGCTAATAAATGAGTACAGCAAAGTGGCAGGTTACAAGATCAACAGTCAAAAATCTGTAGCGTTTCTATACACTAGCAATGAACAATCTGAGGGGGAATCAAGAAAAGAATTCCATTTACAATTGCAACCAAAAGAATAAAATTCTTAGGAATAAATTTAACTAAAGAGACAAAAGACCTATACAAAGAAAACTACAAGAAATTGTCAAAAGAAATCACAGAAGACCTAAAGAAATGGAAGGGCATGCCGTGTTCATGGATTGGAAGGCTAAATATAATTAAGATGTCAATTCTACCAAAATTGATTTACAGATTCAATCCAATACCAATTAAAATCTCCAAAACTTACTTTTCAGAAATAGAAAAACCAATAACCAAATTTATCTGGAGAGGCAGGATGCCCCAAATAGCTAAAAATATCCTGAGAAAGAAAAATGAAGTTGGAGGCCTCACGATACATGACTTTAAAGCATATTATGAAGCTACAGTGGTCAAAACAGCATGGTACTGGCATAAAGATAGATATACTGACCAATGGAATAGAATAGTGTTCAGATACAGACCCTCTCATCTACGGATAAGGCAGTCAAGCCAACTTACCTGGGACAGACAGTATCTTCAATAAATGGTGCCTAAAGAATTGGATATTCAAATACAAAAGAATGAGAGAGGATCCATATCTCACACTCCATACAAGAACTGACTCAAGATGGATCAAAGACCTAAACATTAGATCTAAGACCATAAAACTTTTAGAAGAAAATGCAGGGAAATATCTTATCAATGACATAATAGGAGGCAGTTTCCTAGACCTTACATCCAAAGCACAAGCATTGAAGAAAAAAAGAAAGAAATGGGAACTCCTCAAAATTAAACACTTTTGTGCATCAAAGATCTTCGTCAAGAAAGTAAAAGAGACAGCCTACACAGTGGGAGACAATATTTGGAAATGATATATCAGATAAAGGTCTAGTATCCAGAATATATAAAGAGAGTGTTGAACTCAACAACAAAAAGACAAACAACCCAATTACAAAATGGGCAAAAGACAAGAACAGACACTTCTCAGAAGAGGATATACAAATGGTCAAAAGGCACATGAAAAGATGCTCAACTTCCCTGGCTATTAGGGAAATACAAATCAAAACCACAATGAAATATTATCTCACATCCACCACAATGGCCATTATGAATAAAACAGAAAACGACAATTGCTAGAGAGGATGTGGAGAAACAGGCACACTTATCCACTGTTGGTGGGAATGTCAAATGTTACAACCACTGTGGAAGGCAGTGTGGCAGATCCTCAGGAAGCTAAGTATAAAACTTCCATATGATCCAGCAATACCATTGCTAGGTATCTATTCCGAGGACATAAGGGCAAAAACACAGAAACTTGCACACCAATGTTTATAAGCAGCATTATTTACAACTGCAAAGAGATGGAAACAGCCAAAATGTCCATCAACAGACAAATGGCTATTCAAACTGTGGTATATATACACGATGAAATATTACTCAGCTGTAAGACAAAATAAAGTCATGAAGCATGTAACAACATGGATGGACCTTAAGGAAATTATGCTGAGTAAGATTAGCCAGAAACAAAAGGAAAAATACTGTATGGTCTCACTGATATGAAATGACATTAGCAAATGAACTTGGAGAATTTCAGTTGGTAACAGAGACCATTAGGAGATAGAAATAGGGTAGATATTTGGTAATTGGAGCTGAAGGAATACAGATTGTGCAACAGGACTGATTATAAAAATTCAGAAATGGATAGCACAATACTATCTAACTGTAATACAATAATGTTAGAACACTGAATAAAGCTGAACTGAGGCCTGAGGGCACAAATGAAATCATAAGGGAAGACAGACAATAAAGACTGAGATGGTATGATAGAGGAATGCTTAGCGTGTATAATGATAGTGACTAAATGTGCAAATTTAAAAATGTTTCTGCATGAGGAAGAACAAAGGAATGTCAATAATGCAGGGTATGAAAATAGATGGTAGCATTTTAAAACTTTAACGTATGTGTGAGAAAAGCAAAAAATGTTTATTTGGTACAAAATTTATGTTTCGACTAGTGCATTTCCTAATATAACTTATGTGGACAGGTTAATCGAATACCATATAGTACTTGGAACCTTGCGTAGAGCATGAGATTTTGTAGGTTTGTCCAGAGTGATGCCCAGATAAATCCCAAAGCAATTTGAACAATGAATAGGGAAGTATTTGCAGAGTCCTATGGGTAAATGGTGAGAAAGGGGGAAAATCCAACTTCCACAAGTGGAGAATTCTTGATATTCTCATAGGCAGTGGGGACAGCCAAAGCAATAGGCTGAGCCTCCGATCTTGGTGTTTGTTCATATGAAACTTAATCTCACAAAGGACAGGCTAAGCCTACTTAAAATCAGGCCTAAGAGTCACCCCCAAGAGAACCTCTTCTGTTGTTCAAATGTGGCCTCTCAGCCGATACACCAAGCAAACTCAGTGCCCTTCCCCTGTCTACGTGGGATATGACTCCCAGGGGTGTGGACCTTCCTGGCAACATGGGACAGAAATCCTAGAATAAGCTGGAACTCAGCATCAATGGATTGAGAAAATCTTCTCGACCAAAGGGGGAAGAGCGAAATGAGACAAAGTGTCAGTGGCTGAGAGATTCCAAACAGTCGAGAGGGTATACTGGAGGTTATTCTTACATATTAAATAGATATCACCTGTTTAGTTAAGGTGTAATGGAAAGGTTGGAGGGAACTGCCTGAAAATGTGGACCTGTGCTCCGGTGGCCATGTCTCTTGAAGATAAATGTATGATGATATGGTTTTCGCAGCATGAATGTGTGGTTGTGAGAGCCTTGTATCTGATGCGCCTTTTGTCTACCTTATCAACGGACAAGTAAAACATATGGATTAAAAATAAATAAATAATAGGAGTAACAAATGTTAAAATAAATTTAGTAGATTGAAATGCTGGTGATCGGTGAAGGGGAGGGATAAGGGGTATGGTATGTATGAATTTTTTCTGTTTTCTTTTTATTGCTTTTTCTGAATTGATGCAGATGTTCTAAGAAATGATCACGATGATGAATATATAACTATGTGATGACAGTGTGAGTTACTGATTATATAACAAGAACGGAATGATCATATAAGAATGTTTGTGCTTGTATGTGGTTATGTATCATAAATAAATTAAAAAAAATTAAAAAACAATGAGACACACCACAGCACACCCACTAAACCAAAAGATCTATTAATACCCAAGTGTTGGGGAGAACCTGGTATTCTAGTTTGTTAGTTTGGTTCAAGAAGGCTGATGAACTTCAGGGTCTCTCTCTCAAATGAGAAGGCATACAGCGAACATAGTCAGGGCTTCTCTCTCAGCTGGAAGGGCACATGGCGAACACAACATCATCTGCTAGCTTTCTCTCCTGGCTCCGTTTCATGAAGCTCCCAGTTTTCCTTCTTCATCTCCAAAGGTCGCTGGCTGGTGGACTGTGCTTTGTGGTGCTGCAGAATTCTCTGCTCTCTCTGAATCTCCCTCATTCTCCAAAACGTTTCCTCTTTTATAGGATTTCAGTAAACTAATCAAGACCAACTCGAATGGGTGGAGACATGTCTCCCCTAATCCATCTTAACAACCACTCTTGATTGAGTCACTTCTCCAGGGAGATGATCTAACTAGAGTTTCAAGCATACAGTTCTGGAATAGGGATTGGAAGAAGTGGTTGCCTTTACAAAATGGGATTAGGATTAAAACATGACTTTTCTAGGGTTCAATCAAACTGGCACACCTAGAGAACTGGGAGCCTCATACATTGCTGATGGGAACACAGAATAGGTACAGTCAACTTTAGAAAATAGTTTGGCAGTTTCTTAGAAAGTTAAACACATACTCACCATACAACCCAGCAATTTTACTCCTAGGTACCTCCCCAAGATAAATGAAGATTTGTCCACACAAAGACTTGCATATGAATGGACAAAGAGAGTTATTCATAACAGCCCAAAACTGGAAACAATCTAAATGCCCATCAACTGGTGAATGGATAAAGAAAATGGAATGGAATGGAATTCCAATGGAATATTATTTAGAATTTAAAAAGTGAACTATTAACGTGTGTTGTAATGCAGATGAACCTCCAAAACATTACCAAAAACTACATACTATATGATTCCTTTATATGAAATGCTCAAAAATAGCAACTCTATCAAGTCAGAAAGTAGAACAGTAGTTGACTAGGGCTGGTTGTAAGTGTAGGGACTGGCTGAAAAAAAACTTTCTGAGGTGTTGGAAATGTTCTAAAATTTGATTGGACAAAATTCAATATTCATGGTGTTTAAAAAAAAACCTCTCAGGAAACTAATAGAGGAGAACTTCCTTAACTTGATAAAGAGTATCATTATCATACATCATACTAAATAACATCATACACAATAGATAAAGATGGAATTCTTTCACTGAGATCAGAAACAAGGTAAAGAGCTCTGCTCTCACCACTCTCATCCACCACAGTACTCTAAGTTCCAGCCAATGCTCTAAGGCAAGAAAAAGAAATAAAAGGTATGCATATTGGAAAGAAGAACTATAAGTGGCCCTATTTCACATGACATGATTGCTTATGTAGAAAATTTCAAATAATCTACCAAAAAAAAGTCCTAGAACTAATAAACAAGCTCAGCAACATCATAGGATACAAGATAAACACAAAAATCAATTGTACATCTATTTCCATTTACAATTGTTTCAAAGAAAATAAAATACTTCACTGGAAATCTAACACAACATGTATAGGATATGTACGCTGAAAATTACAAATTGATGATGAAAAAAATTAGACAAGACCTAGCTAAATGGAAAGACATACCATGCTTATGGATTGAAAGACATAACATAGTAAAGATATTTTTGAAAACTGATATGCATGTTTAAGGCAATTATTATCAAAATAACAGCAAGGTTTTTGTAGATGTATGCAGGCTCATTCTAAAATTTACACAGAAAAGCAAAGACCCTAAAATAGCTAAGACAATTTTGAAAAAGAATTAAATGAGAAGAATCACTTTCCAAAGTTTCCCATCTAGATAGTATGGTATTGGTAGAGGGACAGACCAATGGAATAGAGCACCTAGAACAGACTCAGACAAATGTGCCCAGATGATTTTTTTTCAAGTATTCAGAAAATGAATTTAAAAAATTTTTTTTAATTATTTAATATTTTTATTGAGAAATCTTCACATACATACAGTCCATACATGGTATATGATCAGTGGCTCACAATGTCATCACATAGTTGTGTATTCACCACCATAATCATTTTTAGAACATTTGCACCACTCCAAAAGAAGAAATAAAAAGAAAAACCTCATACATCCCACACCCCTTGCCCCTCCCTCTCACTGACCAATAATAGCCCAAATGACTTTTGCAAAGAAGTAAAAGCAATTCAATAGAAGGAGGGCCTTTTCAACAAATGGTGCTGGAGTAATAAGACAATTATTACCCTCCCCCCCCCCAGAAAAAGTGAACTTTAAGTCTCACACCTTACAGAAAATTTAGTTCAAAACAGATCATGGACTTAAATGTAAAACGTAAAATTAGAAAACTTTTAGAAAAAAGAAAAAGAAAATTTTCGGGACCAACAGTTGGATGAAAAGTTCTCAGATGACACCAAAACCATGAACCTTAAAAGGAAAAATTGATAAAAAGTTCTGTTCTGTGAAAAACCTTTTAAAGAGGACGAAAGACAAGCTATAGACTGGGAGAAAAGACCTGCAAACCACACATAAAAGAAAGGACTTGTATACAGAATACATTAACAGCTCTGGAAACTTTACAGTAAAAAAAAAAAAAAAAACCCACTTAGAAAATACGTTAAAAACAAACCAAAAAAGCCATAAGCAGACATCTCACTGAAGAGTACAAAGAAATGGCACATAAACATAACTAGCCATTAAAGAAATGCAAATGAAAACTAGAACAAGAACTCACCACACGCCTATCAGAATGGCTGTAACAGTTACAAACACCAAACGCTAGTGAGGATGCAATTCAGGCCCATGTACTGCCGGGGGAATGTCAAACGGGACAGCACCCTGGGAGGCACTTTGGCAGTTCCTTATAAAGCTAAACTTAACATACAACCCAGTAAGTGCATCCTGGGGCACTTATCCCAAAGAAATCAAAACTTACACTCAGACAAAAACCTGCACCCAAATACTCATATTCCCAAACACCCAAACGTCCTTCAGTGGGTGAATGGTAAAAGAAACTGTGCACTATCCATACCATGGAACACCATGTGGCAATAAAAAAGAACAAACTATTCACACATGGAACAATTTGGATGTCTGCATGAAAAAAATCTATCTCAGAAGGTCATAAACTATGTGATTTCACTTATATGACATTCTTGAAATAATAATAATAGAGATAGAGAACAGATTAGTGGTTGCCAGAGGAGAGGTTGGCTAGACAGGGGTGGCAGTACGTGTGTACGAGTGAATGCATGCAAGACAGGTGAATGACAAATGCTGTAACCAAGAAGTTAAGACTTAATAAAGATTATAATTGATACTGTGAGCCATTGATTGTACACCGTCTATGAAATGTTTGTATGTCAAGAATGTTTGTAAGTGAACTTTTACAATAAAAATATTAAAATCAGGAAAAAAATATTACAATTACTGAATCATTATATAGATATCGCTTTTCACTTTCTGGTATATTAGAATAGCCCATAAGGAAATACTTGAAATTCCTGAACTGTAACCCAGCTGCTCTGATCTTTGATAATGACTGTATATCTATAAAGCCTTTATCTTGCAATTGTCAAAACCTCATTTTTACCCCTTTATCTGGTGTTTCAAATTTATAGTCTTAAGATCAATAAAGACATTCCCCAATGTTTATTGATGAAAGCCCTTGATTCAGCCCAGAACTAAACCACCCCAATTCCAAAGCTATATTGATACCCAAAGCTGGATCTAACCAAAACTGGCCCACCTGAAATGCACAGTAGCTTAAACTTTAACACATAAGTGATCTGTATTCCATGATGATACTGAAAAGAACAACCATCATCCTATCAAGGACAGCATTTCCTTACAGAAGTTCTGTGACTAAGCTTGCTGCAATCAATCCGTGCATGCTCAATAATTAGACCATCCCTAACCTCGTTATCTCAAGCCATTGTGCTCATTATCCCAAAACTCGCCCATCTTTTTTTCATCCATATATTTCTGTGTGAAACCACTGCATCTCAGTCTTTCCAATAGAATAATTTTCTCCTTGAAAGAAATGCCCATTCTACCATTTACAAAATACTTCTTAGTATTTTTTTAAGAAATCTTCACACACGCACATTCCATACATAGCGCGCAATCAGTGCTCACAATATTATCATATAGTTGTGTGTTCATCACCATGATCATTTGTAGAACATTTGCATCACTCCAGAAAGCAAAATTTAAAAAAATGAAAAAACTCACTACATCCTATACCCCAAACCACTCCCTCTCATTGATCACTAGTATTTCAATCTCCCTAATTTCTCACCCTTTATCCCCCCTTATTATTTTTTATCCTTATTTTTTATTAATCAGTCCACATCTCAGATAAAAGGAGCATCAGACACAAGTTTTTTACAATCACATGGTCACATTATAAAAGCTTTATCATTATACAATCGTCTTCAAGAATCAAGGTTACTTGAACACAGCTCAACAGTTTCAGGTACTTCCCTCCAGCCACTCCAATACACCATAAATTAAAAAAGGGATATCTAAATTATGCATAAGAATAACCTCCAGGATAACCTCTTGATTCTGTTTGAAATCTCTCAGCCACTGAGACTTTATCTCATTTCTCTCTTCCCCTTTTTGATCAAGTAGGCTTTCTCGATCCAATGATGCTGGGTCCTGGCTCATCCAGGAGGTTTATCCCACGTTGCCCAGGAGATTTACACTTCTGGGAGTCATATTCCACATAGGCAGGAGAGCAGTGAGTTCATCTGCTGAGTAGGCTTAGAGAGAGAAGCTACATTTCAGCAACAACAGAGGATCTCTGGGGGTGAATCTTAGGCATAATTATAAGTAGGCTTAGCCTATTCTTTGCAGGAATGAGTTTCATAAGGAAGAACCCCAAGACTGAGGACTGGGCCTATTGAGCTAGTTGTCTCCACTCCTTGCAAGAATATTAGGAATTTCCCAAATGAGGAAGATGAATATTTCCTCCTTTCTCCCCAGTCCCCCAGGGGGACTTTAAGAATACTTTTCTATTCTCTGTTCAAATTACTCTAGGATATACTGGAACATCATACAAACCTGGAAAAACAACCAAGATCTCATGCCCTATTCAAGATGCCATGTACTTATGGTATTCAACTAAACTGATCATACAAGTTAAATTAGGTAATGTGCTATCCAAAATATAAATAGAAAAACAGCGGAAATCCAGAGATTAAAAACTCTGTTGACCAAACAAAAAACATACTAGAGGCACACAATACCAGATTTGAAGAGACAGAGGAAAGAATAAGTGATATAGAGGACAGGATAATTGATCTGAAGACTCAAAATAGCAAAGGGCAAAAAAGATGGAAAAAATTGAGTGGGAGCTCAAGGAAATGATACACAAAATGAAGCGCACAAATATAAGAATCACTGGTGTCCCAGAAGGAGAAGAGAGGAGTATAGGGCTAGGAAGAGCAGGTGAGGATATAATGGGGGAAAACTTTCCAATCCTTATAAAGGACATAAATATACAAGTCACAGAAACCCAAAGAACTCCAAAGAGAACAAATCCAAATAGACCTTCCCCAAGGCACACCCTGATCAGTCTGTCAAATGTTGAAGAGAAGCAGAAAATCCAGAAAGCAGAAAGAGAACAACAATCTACTACATATAAGGGAAATCAAATAAGACTGAGTTCAGACTACTCAACTAGAACCCTGGAGGCGAGAAGGCAGTGGTATGATGTATTCAAGATCCTGAAAGAGAAAGACTTACAGCCAAGAATTCTGTACCCAGCCAAACTGTCCTTCAAAACTGAGAGAGAGGGCGGGCCACGGTGGCTCGGCAGGCAAGAATGCTTGCCTGCCATGCCAGAGGACCCGAGTTCGATTTCCGGTGCCTGCCCATGTAAAAAAAAAAAAATTGA
Source organism: Myrmecophaga tridactyla (assembly GCA_004026745.1). Classification (NCBI taxonomy): domain Eukaryota; kingdom Metazoa; phylum Chordata; class Mammalia; order Pilosa; family Myrmecophagidae; genus Myrmecophaga; species Myrmecophaga tridactyla. The sequence goes on from PVIY010021137.1 coordinate 23,954, forward strand.
GAGAGAGATTAAAGCTTTCACAGACAAAGAAGTCCTGAAAGAATGTGTCAACAAGAGACCAGCCCTACAAGAAATACTAAATGGAATTCTGCCAGCTGAAAAAAAAAAGACAGGAAAGGGAAGTCTGGAGGAGGGCACAGAATTGAAGAGTACCACTAAGGGTAATTTAAAGAACACAAGGAGAAAGAGGGAAAAGAATATACAGATACGACAAATAAAATAAAAAAGAAAAGATGGTGGATTCAAGAAACGCATTTTCAGTAATAACTTTGAATGTTAATGAACTAAACTTACCAATTAAAAGATACAGATTGGCACAATGGATTAAGAAACAATTCAGCTATATGCTGCTTACAAGAGACTCATCTTAGACACAATGATACAAATAAATTGAAAGTGAAAGGATGGAAAAAGATTTTCCACACAAGTTGTAATCAAAAGAAAGCAGAAGTAGCTATACACTAATATCAGACAAAATAGGCTTTAAATATAGACATCATAAGAGACAAAGAAGAACACTATATATTAATTGAGTCAATTCACCAAGAAGATATAACAATCGTAAGTGCTTATGTTCCCAATCAAGGAGCTGCAAAGTACATGAGACAGACATTGGCAAAACTAAAGGGAGCGATAGCTATTTCAACAATAATAGTAAGAGACTTCAATATACCACTCTCCTCTATAGACAGAACAACCAGACAGAAGATCAACAAGGAAATAGTGAAGTTAAATAACTTGATAAATGAATTAGACCTAACGAATCCATATAGGTCATTGCACCCCAAAGCACAAGGATATACATTCTTCTCTAGTGCTCATGGAACATTCTCCAGGATAGATCTATCTGGGGCACAAAACTAGTCTTAATACATTTAAAAACACTGAAATTATTCAAAGCATTTTCTCTGATCACAATGGGATGAAGTTGGATCTCAATGACCATCAAAGAACGAGAACATTCACAAATATATGGAGATTAAATAACACACTCTTAAACAACCAGTGGGTCAAAGAAGAAATTGGAAGAGAAATCAGTAGCTATCTGGAGATAAATGAAAATGAAAATAAAACTTACCAGAACTTATGGGATGCAGCAAAGGCTGTGCTGAGAGGAAAATTTATTGCCCTAAATGCGCTTATTAAAAATCTAGGACTTAACAGCACACCTGGAAGCACTGGAGAAAGAACAGCAAACTAACCTCAAAGCAAACAGAGAAGAGAAATAACAAAGATTAAAGCAGAGATAAATGAATGGGAGAACAAAAGAACAACAGAAAGAATCGATAAAACCAAAAGTTGGTTCTTTGAGAAAATCAATAAAATTGATAGGCCACTAGCAAGATTAACAAAGAAAAAAAGAGAGAGGATGTAAATAAACATCAGAAATGAGAAGGGGTGCATTACCACAGACCCTGAAAAAATAAAAAATCATAAGAGGATATCATGAACAACTATATGCCAACAAGCTAGACAATTTAGATGAAACAGAAAAATTCCTGGAGACACACAAACAAGCTACAGTGACTCAGGAAGAAACAGAAAATCTCAATAAACCAATCACAAGTAAAGAGAGTCAATCAGTCATCAAAAATCTTCCTACAAAGAAAAGCCCAGGGCCAGATGGCTTCACAGGGGAATTTTATCAAACATTCCAGAAAGAACTAACACCAATCCTGCTCAAACTTTTCCAAAAAATTGAGGAAAAAGGAACTCTACTTAACATTTTATGAAGCTAATAACATTTTAATACCAAAACCAGGTAAAGATGCTATAAGAAAAGGAAAACTATAGGCCAATCTCCCTAATGAATACAGACGCAAAAATTCTTAATAAAATATTAGCAAATCAAATCCAACAACACATTAAAAAAACTATACACCATGACCAAGTGGGGTTTATACAAAGAGTCCAAGGATGGTTCAATGCAAGAAAATCAATTAATGTAACACAGCACATTAACAAATCAAAAGGGAAAAATCACACAATCATCTCGACTGATGCTTAAAAAGCATTCGATAAAATTCAGCACCTTTTTCTGATAAAAACACTCCAAAAGATAAGAATCAAAGGTAACAACCTCAATATGATAAAGTGAATATATGAAAAACCAATAGCAAGCATTGTACTCAATGAAGAGAGACTAAAAGACGTCCCCCTAAGATTAGGTACAAGACAAGGATGCCCAACATCACCATTATTATTCAACATTGTGCTAGAAGTTCTAGCTAGAGCGCTCAGGCAGGACAAAGATATAAAAGGGATCCAAATTGGAAAAGAAGAAGTAAACTCTTATTATTTGTAGATGATATGATAGAGATCCTGAGAAACCTACAGCAAAATTACTTGAGCTAATAAACAAATTCAGCAAGGTGGTGAGATATAAAATTAATATGCAAAAATCAGTAATATTTCTATACACAAGCAATGACCTAGCTGAGGAGTAAGTTAAGGAAAAAATTTCATTCAAAATAGCAACGAAAAGAATCAAATACTTAGGAATGAACTTAACTAGGGATATAAAGGACTTGTACACAGAAAACTACATAACATTGCTAAAAGAAATCAAAGGAGATCTAAAGAGGTGGAAAGACATACCCTGCTCAAGGATAGGAAGCGTAAATATAGTTAAAATGTCAATTCTCCCCAAACTGATCTACATATTCAACACAGTACCAATCAAAATTCCAACAACATAATTTGAAGATTTGGAAAAGCTAACTACCAAATTCATTGGGAAGGGAAAGAGACCCCGAACAGCTAAAAGCATCCTAAAAAAAAAGAAGAACAAAGTGGCAGGATTAACACTCCTTGACTTTAAAACCTATTATAAAGCCACAGTGGTCAAAACAGCATGGTACTGGCATAAAAATAGAAATACTGACCAATGGAACAGAATAGAGTGTTCAGATATAGACCCACTCATCTATGGACAATTGATCTTTGATAAGGCAATCAAGCCAACTTACCTGGGACAGACAGTCTCTTCAATAAATGGTGCCTGAAGAACTGGATATCCAAATGCAAAAGAATGAGAGAGGATCCGTATCTCACACCCTATACAAAAATTATCTCAAAATGGATCAAAAACCTAAACATTAGATCTAAGACCATAAAACTTTTAGAAGAAAATGTACAGAAATATCTTATAAATCTTATCACAGGAGGCAGTTTCCTAGACCTTACACATAAAGCACAGGCATTGAAGAAAGAAGGAAAGAAAGAAACAGGAACTCCTCAAAATTAAATACTTTTGTGCATCAAAGAAATTTGTCAAGAAAGTAAAAAGACAGCCTACACAATGGGAGACAATATTTGGAAATGATATATCAGATAAAGGTCTAGTATCCAGAATATATCAAGAGATTATTCAACTCAACAACAAAAAGACAGACAACCCAATTACAAAATGGGCAAAAGACTTGAACAGATACTTCTCAGAAGAGGAAATACAAATAGTCAAAAGGCACATGAAAAGATGCTCAACCTCCCTGGCTATTAGGGAAATGCAAATCAAAATCACAATGAGATACCATCTCACACCCGCCAGAATGGCCATTATCAATAAAACAGAAAACAACAAGTGCTGGAGAGGATGTGGAGAAAGAGGCACACTTATCCACTGTTAGTGGGAATGTCAAATGGTACAATGCTGTGGAAGGCACTTTGGAGGTTCCTTAGGGAGCTAAGCATAGAACTGTCAAACGATCCAGCAATACCATTGCTAGGTATCTACTTAGAGGACATGAGGGCAAAGACACAAACAGACATTTGCACATCAATGTTTATACCACCATTATTTAAAATCGCGAACAGATGGTAACAGCCAAAGTGTCCATCAACAGACAAGTGGCTAAACAAGTTGTGGTACATACATATGATGGAATATTATGCAGCTGTAAGACAGAATAAAGTCACGAAATATGTAATAACATAGATGGACCTTATGAACATTATGCTGACTGAGAATAGCCTAAAACAAAAGGAAAAATACTGAATGGTCTCACTGATATGAACTAAAATTAATGATTGAACTTGGAGAATTTCAGTTAAGAACAGAGGCCATCGGGAGATAGAAACAGGGTAGAGAATGGGTAATTGGAACTGAAGAGATACAGATTGTGCAACGGGACTGATTGTAAAAATTCAGAAATGGATAGCACAATACTATCTACCTGTAATGCAATAATGTCAGAACACTGAATGAAGCTGAATTTGAGAATGATAGAGGGGGGGGGCCTGGGGCACAAATGAAATCAGAAGGAAAGATAGACAATAAAGACTGAGATGGTATAATCTAGGAATGCCTAGAGTATATAATGATAGTGAATAAATGTACAAATTTTAAAATGTTTTTCCATGAGGAAGAACAAAGGAATGTCAATACTGCAGGGTGTTAAAAACAGATGGTAATTACTATTTTAAAACTTTAACATATGTGTGAGACTAAAGCAAAAAAAAAAAAGTTTTTTGGTATAAAATTTATATTTTGACTAGTGCATTTCCTAATCTAACTTATGTGGACAGCTTAATTGAACACTATAAGTACATGGAACCTTGAGTAGGGCATGAGATTTTGTAGGTTTGCTCAGTGTGATGCCCTGATAAATCCCAGAGGGATTTGAACAGTGAATAAAAAAATATTTGCAAAGTCCCCTTGGAGGAATGGTAAGAATGGGGGAAATTTTAACTTCCCCAAGTGGAGAATTCTTGATATTCTCACAAGCAGTGGGGACAACCAAAGCAACAGGCTGAGCCCCAGGCTTGGAGTTTGTTCATATGAAACTTAACCCGTCAAAGGATAGGCTAAGCCTACTTAAAATTAGGCCTAACAGTCACCCCCAAGAGAACCTCTTTTGTTGCTTAGATGTGACCTCTCTCTCTCAGCCAACACAACAAGCACACTCACTGCCCTCCCCCTGTCTAAGTGGGACATGACTCCCAGGGGTGTGGACCTTCCTGGCAACATGGGACAGAAATCCTAGAATGAACTAAGCTCAGCACCAAGGGACTGAGAAAACCTTCTCGACTGAAATGGGGGAAGAGAGTAATGAGACAAAATAAAGTGTCAATGGCTGAGAGATTCCAAACAAAGTCAAGAGGTTATCCTGGAGGTTATTCTTATGCATTAAATAGATATCACCTTTTTAGTTAAGGCATAACAGAGAGGCTAGAGGAAAGTGCCTGAAAATGTAGAGCTGTGTTCCAGTAGCCATGTTTCTTCAAGATGATTGTATAATGATATAGCTTTCGCAATGTTACCATGTGATTGTGAAAACCTTGTGTCTGATGCTTCTTTTATCTATATTATGGACAGAAGAGTAAAACATATGGACTAAAAATAAATAAATAATAGGGGGAACAAATGTTAAAATAAATTTAGTAGATTGAAATGCTAGTGATTAATGAAAGGGAGGGGTAAAGGGTATGGTATATATGAATTTTTTTCTGTTTTCTTTTTATTTCTTTTTCTGAATTGATACAAATGTTCTAAGAAATGATCATGATGATGAATATACAACTATGTGATGATATTGTGAATTACTGATTATATATGTAGAATGGAATGATCACATGGTAAGAATGTTTGTGTTTGTATGTTGGTACATTTAATAAATAAAATAAATTAAAAAAAAACACAACAGCATGGTCCTGGCACAAAGACAGAAGTATTGACCAATGGATTCTAAACGAGAGTGTAGAAATAGACCACCAAATCTATGGTCAACTGTATTTTGACAAGGCCCCCAAATCCTCTGAACTGGGACAAAATAGTCTTTTCAATAATCGGGCATGGAAGAACTGGATTTCAATAGCCAAGAGAATGAAAGAGGACCCCTATCTTACAGCCTACACAAAAATTGAACTCAAAGTGGATCAAACACCTAAATATAAGAACTAGCACCATAAAGCTTCTAGAAGAAAATGCAGGAAAACATCTTCAAGACCTAGTAATAGGAGGCAGCTTCCTGAATTTTACACCCAAAGCACAAGCAACAAAAGAAAAAATAGATAAATGAGAACTCCTCAAAAGCAAACGCTACTGCACCTCAAAAGACTTTATCAAAAAGGTGAAGAGGGCAACTTAATAAAGCTGTTCCATTTCTGGTAAAAAAAAAAAAAAAAGGTGAAGAGGCAGCCAACTCAATGGGAGAAAATATTTGGAAATCACATATCAGACAAAGGTTTGATTTCCTGTATATACAAAGAAATAATAGCACTCAACAACAAAAGAACAAACGATCCAATAATAAAATGGGCTAAACATATGAATAGGCATTTTTCTGAAGAGCAAATACAGATGGCTCAAAAGCACATGAAGAGATGCTCATTTTCACTGGCTATAAGGTAAATGCATATCAAGACTACAATGAGATACCACCTCACACCTATAAGAATGGCTGCTATTAAACAATCAGGAAACTAAATGTTGGAGAGGATGTGGAAAAACTGGGACACTTACGAACTGCTAGTGGGAATGTACAATGGTGCAGCCCCTATGGAAGACTGTTTGGAGGTTCCTTAGGAAACTAAATATCGAGCTGCCCTATGACCCAGCAGTAGCACTATTTGGTATATATCCAGAAGAGCTGAAAGCAACAAAACAAACAGACATTTGCACACCAATGTTCATAGCAGCATTATTCACAATTGCCAAAAGATGGAAACAAATCAAATGCCCATCAACAGACGAGTGGATCAAGCAAAATATGATACATACAATGGAATATCATGAAGCAGTAAGACAAAACGAAGTCCTGAAGCACATGACAAGATGGATGAACCTTGAGGACATAATGCTGAGAGAAATTACCCAGTTACAAAAGGGCAGATACTGTATGATTTCACTTTTATGACCAACATAAAGGTATAATCAGAGATTTACAATACAAAATACAGGGGACTTAGAGATACAGAGAAGCTAGAGATGGGTGAACTATTAGCTAATGAGGCTGAACTCCAATGTAAGGGAACAGATAGGAGTGACGGTGATTCTCTAGCGGGTCTAGAAGTAATACTACCGTATCGAAGATGAACAAGATTGAAAGGGGTTGTATAGGCCTATGTGTCCCATTGACTCACACTAGAAATATGAGTGTTTTCTTTTTAGAATTACATCAAAGATATGATTCTTGTATAAAGAGTGTTTAAGTCCAGGGTACAGAGGGAAAACTGTTATTACATGGTATGAGCTACGTTCAAAAGGAAACCATCAGCAACACCACAGCAACAGCAGAGGTAAATACTGGGGTAAGGGACAAGAGTTAAGAGGAAGTTTGGATGTCCTATTTGGCGAGGGTCTGTTTATTGGTTTTCTGTCTCTTGGAAACAATGAAATTATTTAAAATTGAGAATGTTGATGGACTATGGACTTTGGGTGCTCTACATATTGCCCAATGAATGCAGGTAGCGGACGGATGCACTGACAGAGAAGTAGAATGGCGAACGATGGTGTACACTTGTGAACAAAGGCTGTGCTGCTACAAAAAGGAATAACGTCCTGAAGCATGCAATGATGTGAATGAACATGTGGGACATTTGGTGAGACAAAATAAGCCAGAAACAAAAGAACAACAATGGTACAATCACATTTAGAAAATGCTTACAAGAAAACAGGAGCCTAGATTGTAAGCTTTTAGAGCAGATACATTAAGTCTGGAGTGGTGATTATTTCTGGAATTTGAGAGGCTATTTTATATACATAACCTGATATTCAGAGATAAGAACAAAGCTGAACAGTGGGGGTTAAAGTAATTCAGAACATAGGGGTAAGGAAGACAGTGTCTATATTTTAGAACCACACATACTCTTCGAGACCAATGGAAGAAAAGTTTATTTGATTTGGAACTGAAATTTTCTGTAGTGCACAATCTAATTCAACCTATCTATATAGCTCATTTGAATAACAGAAACACAGGGAGCACAGAATGAGAAAGAGGTCCTTTAATCCTGTATAGATTATGGTAATGCCTGGAAACATCCTAGAGTATATTAACCAGATAATCGAAAAGTATTGGCAAATTCTCCTGAGGGAGGGGAGAAAGACTATGGAACTATAAAACATTATCATCAGGGAATCCCCTGATACTGTGTCAAACTTTAAGGACACTAAACAGGCCATGCCCTCAATCATGAGGCTTACTCTTGTGAAGCTTATGTAGGAAGCACAGACGCTTAGACTACCTATAGGCATACCTAAGAGTACTTCTGGAGGATCCCCTTGGTTGCTCAGATATGATCTCAGTATCTCTAAGCCCAACTCTGCAAGTGAAACCATTGCCCTCCCCTCTACATGGGACATGACATCCAGGGGTGAAAGTCTCCCTGGTGACAAGGGAGAGGACCCCCAGGGATAAATCCAGACCTGGCACCATGGGATCAACAATTACATCCTGACCAAATGGTGGAAAAGACATGCAATCAAAAAAAGTATCAGAGACAGAGAGTTCAAATAAAGTCAAGAGGCTACTCTGGCTTTGTCATAGAGCCCATGACAAACTCTGGGATCTATCCTGTCACCATCTTTTGAAGAGTGCTTTGAAAACTATCGCTTTTTTATTTCTTTGCTTTGTATGTATGTTATACTATACAATAAAAAAAGTTAAAAGAAATGGGGGGAATTTAATAAGCTGCAAGTCAACAGTTTTTAGGCTGTGGAAATGTCCCAATTAAAGCAAGTCTATAGAAATGTCCAATCTAAGGCATCCAAGGAAAGATACCTTGATTTAAGAGTTCAGGGTTTCTCTCTCAAGCAGATAGGCACATGGCGAACACAGGCAGGGTTTCTCTCTCAAGTAAGAGGGTACATGGCGAAAACCAGTGTCATCTGCTGGCTTTCTCTCCAGCTCCCTGGGAGGCGTATTCCTTCTTCATTTTTAAAATTCACTGGCTGGTGGTGGACTCTCTGCTTCGTGGTGCTGCAGCATTCTCTGCTTTCTCTGAATCTCCTTTTCTCCAAAATGCTTCCTCTTTTATATGATTCCAATGAACTAATCAAGATTCACTTGAAAGGGTGGAGACAACATCTCCACCTAATCTAGCTTAACGACAACTCTTGACTGAGTCACATCTCCAAGGAGATGATCCAATTACAGTTTCAAACATACAGTACTGAATAGGGATAAGAAAAGACGGCTGCCTTTACAAAATGGGATTAGGATTAAAACATGGCTTTTCTAGGGTACATACATACTTTCAAACTGGCACAGAAAGAAATAACAAAGATTAGAGCAGAAATATATGAAAATGAGAACATAAAAACAATCAAGAAAATCGACAAAACCAGAAGTTGGTTCTTGAGAAAATCAATTAAGATTGATGGACCCTTAGCAAGGTTGACTAAAAAAAGAGAGAGGATGCAAATGAATAAAATCAGAAATAGAAGAAGAGACATAATCACTGACCCTGTAGAAATAAAGGAGATAATGAGAGGATACAATGAACAACTTTATGCTGATAAACTAGATAACACAGATGAAATGGAAAACTTCATAGAAAGGCATGAACAATCAACATTGACTTGAGACGAAACAGATGACCTCAACAAACCGATCACAAGTAAAGACATTGAATCTGTCATTAAGAAGTTTTCAAAAAAAGAAAATCCAGGACCAGATGGCTTCACATGTGAATTCTACCAAGCTTTCAAGAAAGAATTAGTAACAATCCTGCTCAAACTCTCCAAAAAAAATTGAAGAGGAAGGAAGACTACCTAACTTATTCTATGAAGCCAACAATCACCCTCATACCAAAGCCAGACAGAGATACTAGAAGAAAAGAAAATTACAGACCAATATCTTTAATGAATATAGATGCAAAGATCCTCCACAAATTTTGTGCAAACCGAATCCAGCAGCACATTAAAAGAATTACACACCATGACTAAGTTGGATTTATCCCAGGTATGCAAGGATGGTTCAACAAAAGAAAATCAATTAATGTAATACACCACATCAATAAATCAAAGCAGCAAAACCACATGATCATCTCGAGTATGCAGAAAAGGCATCTGACAAAATTCAACATTCTTTCTTGATGAAAACACTTCAAAGGATAGGTATAGAAGGGAACTTCCTCAACATGATAAAGGGAATATATGAAAAACCCACAGCTAACATCATCCTCAATGGGGAAAAACTGAAAACTTTCCCCCTAAGATCAAGAGCACAACTAGGATGTCCACTGTCACCACTGTTATTCAACATTGTGTTGGAAGTTCTAGCCAGAGCAATTAGACAAGAAAAAGAAATATCAGGCATCCAAATTGGAAAGGAAGAAGTAAAACTCTTACTGTTTGCAGATGATATGATACTATATGTTGAAAACCCAAAAAAATCCACAGCAAAGTTACTAGCACTAATAAATGCATACAGCAAAGTGGCAGGTTACAAGATCAACACTCAAAAATATGTAGTGCTTCTATACAATAGTAATGAGCAATGTAAGGGGGAAATCAAGAAAAAATTTCCATTTACAATTGCAATCAAAAGAATAAAATATTTAAGAATAAACTTAACTAAAGAGACAAAAGACCTATACAAAGAAAATTATAAGAAATTGTCAAAAGAAATCACAGAAGACCTAAAGAAATGGAAGGGCATACCATGTTCATGGATTGGAAGACTAAATATACTTAAGATGTCTATCTACCTAAATTGATTTATAGACTCAATGCAGTGTCAATTAAAATCCTAACAACTTACATTGCTGAAATAGAAAAACCAAATAACCAAACTTATCTGGAGAGCAGGTGGCCAGAATAGCAAAAAATATCCTGAGAAAGAAAAATGAAGTTGGAGGTCTCACACAACCTGACTTTAAGGTGTATGATGAAGCTCAAGTGGTCAAAACAGCATGGTAGTAGCATAAAGATAGATATACTGACCATGGAATCGAATAAAACGTTCAGATATAGACCCTCTCATCTATGGACAATTGATCTTTGATAAGGCAGTCAAGCCAACTCACCTGGGACAGTCTCTTCAATAAATGGTGCTTGGAGAACTGGATACCCACATGCAAAAGAATGAAAGAAGATCCATATCTCACACATAAAAAAGAGTAACTCAAAATGGATCAAAGACCTAAACATTAAAGCTAAGACCATAAAACTTTTAGAAGAAAGTGTAGGGAAAATATAGAACTCGTAATAGGAGGTGGTTTCCTAGATCTTATACCCAAAGTACAAGCACTGAAGAAAGAAAAAGATAAATAGGAACTCCTCAAAATTTAACTTTTGTGCAATAAAGAACTTTATCAAGAAAGTAAAAAAGCAACCTATACAATGGAAGACAATATTTGGAAAGGACTTATCAGATAAGGGTCTAGTATCCAGAATATATAAAGCAATTATTCAACTCAGCAACAAAAAATCAAACAACCTGATTACAAAATGGGCAAAAGACATGAACAGACACTTATCAGAAGAGGAAATACATATGGCTAAAAGGCACATGAAAAGATGCTCAACTTCCCTGGCTATTAGGAAAATGCAAATCAAAACTACAATCAGATACCATCTCACTCCCACCAGAATGGCCATTATCGAAAAAACAGAAAATGATAAATGCTGGAGAGGATGTGGAGAAAGAGGCACACTGTTGGTAGGAATGTAAAGTGGCATAAACATTGTGGAAGGCAGTTTGGCGGCTCCTCAGGGAGCTAAGTATAGAATTGCCATATGATCCAACAATATTATTGATAAGATATTCAGAGGACATGAGGGCAAGGACACAAACAGACATTTGCACACCAATGTTTATAGCAGCATTATTTACAACTGCCAAGAGATGGAAACAGCCCAAATGTCCATCAATAGATGAGTGGCTAAACAAGCTGTGGTATACACCTTTGATGGAATATTATGCAGCTGTAAGACAGAATGAAGTCACAAAGTATGTAACAACATGAATGGAATTTGAGGACATTATGCTGAGTGAGATTAGCCAGAAACAAAAGGACAAATACCATATGGTCTCACTGATATGAACTAAAATTAATGAGTGAACTTGGAGAATTTCAGTTAAGAACAGAGGCTATCAGGAGATAGAAATAGGGTAAAGATTGGGTAATTGGAGCTGAAGGGATACAGGTTGTGCAAGAGGACTGACAGCCTGTGGTCAAGACAGCCTGCCCATATTTTAATACCATAAATCTATCAGAATTACTGGAGTTCGGGGAGACAGAGTTTTAGTGTTAGGCCACTTCATCTCCTGCTTTGCACCCAGCAGTAAACTCCTTCTCTCTCTGGAACCCTAGTGTCTCAGGAATTGGTCATTTGAGCGCATCAGGCACAGAACCCAGCACATTTGATCAGTATCAATGAGACGAGGTAAAACTTATGAAACCTACAAAGAATCTGTGGATTGTACTTGCGTCAATTTCCTGATTTGGATCTTGTCCTAGAATTACGCAAGGTGTTAACCCTGGAAGAAACTGGATAAAGGAGACAGGGAACCTCCCTGGACTTTCTTTTTTTGGCTACTTCCTTAGAATCTATAATTATTTAAAAATAAAAATGTAAAATTAAAAAGCAAACTAGATTTGAGTGATAGCTGTACATACAACTGCATGCATCTACCAAAAATTATGAAACTATGAACTTAAAATGGGGGAGTTTTTTGGTTTATAAACTATGCCTCAATAAGGCTGTTTTAAAAATACTCATATTTTCCTATTTTAAATGAATACTCATACATAACAAGGTATCAAGAACAAAATTTTCAAGATGCCTTAAAAATCTTTCCAAAGTCCTTTCTGAATTTAAATGAACAATATACTATCAGTTTACTTTTCTCTAAATAAAGTTTTTAGAAATACAATATTAAATTTTGCAACACCTTCCCTTTTGTTATCATTAAAGTAGCAACTCTTTTCAAACCAACAAATTAAAATATAGATACTAACAACAGAAATAACCAAACAATTGGCAGACCAAATGCAAGCGAGTTTCTGGACTGTGTAGGTGCATGCCCTCAGAAAACCAGACAACGGCAGGGCAAACCACAGGCAAGCAAAAGTCAAGCCAAGGTGCCTCATCCTCAAACAGACGACAGTTTAACTCTGCACAAGAAATTAGCATTTGGTTCCAGGATTCTAGGCCAATATTAATTGATATTTGCAAATACTTAGGAAAGCCAGGAGAGGCACTGAAGCAGCTCCTCAAGCCGAGACACAAAGTCACAGCATAGTCTTTCAAAAAGCAACTCAAATAGTCTCCAACAGTTCTGTCCATACCATGAAAGCTGGGCTTTTTGAAAGTTCAAAGGTGGCATTATCAGGACTCATTCTTGGCCGGCTTCCTAACACCACAGAGCAGATATCAAGTCCAAACTTCCACCAATCCACTCAGTCACTGCTGGAAATACTTCAGCTGAGGTCACGGACAAGTAAACCGTCCTTGATCTCATGACCACTCTCTGGGGTACAGAGGGTGCCCATCATGCAGTGCTTCTTGGATTTTATTCCCTCTGTTTCCTGTTGATCTTACCCATAATGAGTACTTAATAGCAATCATCTAATTTGGGATCCTAGACCCTGGATTCTTTCCTGGTTCCTCAATTCTCAAATGAACACCCAGAGTTCTGCTTCATGAGCTGTCCAGACCTGGACAGAGACCACAGAAAAGCCCAGAGAAAGGCAGTCACCAGTTCTCCTTTACAGCAAGGGAAAAACAGAGGCCTGGTCCGAGCAAACTGGTAACAGGTTCCCTCTAGATGAAACTGGCATGACTACAGAGCAGGAAGTTAACTGGAAATAGGAAATATTTTAAACTAAAATAGTCCCACATTTTAACTCAGGTCAACATATCAGGGAAGTAACTCCTCGATAATTTGAATTAATTTACCGTGTTCATTTCATTCTTTTACACTGGCGTTTTTGGGGACTGGATTATTTTTAACCATGACATAAAATGCCAGCAAAATCTATACTTTCTCCATGCCCATCCATTTGGAAAAAACAGGAAATCTCAGATTCTGCTCAATTTAAGCTTCAACCTTAACAAGAATATCTCCACAATTTAGGAAGGACAGGACAAATGGGTTGCCCTTTCAACATTTATTAAATTTCTTCATGCCTTTTGGCCAACTTCTTTCACACTACAGAACAGTAGACCAATTGGTCAGCTGCCATTTGGTTTATCACAATCTCAACAGAATTTGAGAAAACTAAACTTTCCAGGTGAGGTGAGTGGCATGCAACGTCTTGACCTGAACCTCTCACCTCTCCTACTTCCTCAACAGCAAATACACCAAATCCACCATTTCTGGAAAACCTCTACTGAAGCCCCAGACATTCAGAATTCCTTTCACTGAAGTGGCAGTAAGAAACCACGCTTGGCCCTTGGTTAGCAGTCTTGGAGCTGTTCATTACGCCTCAGGCCAGCATTGCCTGCTGTGGGGTGAGGGAACTGGGCCGAGAAGCAGGGGGGCCATGTGGTCAGTTGCATGGACGGTTGAATGCACCATGCCAGCACACATCGACACATGGCAGCTACTGTGAGCAGGAACACTGTTTCACTATTCAATAGCAAAAATACACCCAAGCCCCAGATTTAACCTGAAGTAACAGAATAGTTCTAGTTTTATGAGAGGAAATCATTTAGGCCATACAAAAACTAAAAGTTAATGTGTCATTTTAAAAAAAACTATCATATAGTCTCCCCTAATATTAAAATACAACTGGTTATTTCAAAAATTTCAGTAGTCCCCCAAATTACTTATAAATGCTTCTGATTTAACCTATCTGCAATTACAAATCATCTTTGCCCTATGTTTTTTCGTCAGAATTCTTAATATATTATGAAACTTTATGTTGCAATGAGTTTTTAAATATAACAATTAACAGGGACTATTAAAAGGTACCAAGAAAATAATCTCTACATTAAATGGTTATAAAATCCAACTATTCGATTGCTGTCCAACCCCTTCAGAATACATTTAAAAATACAATCTCTTCAGGCTTTAGGATTAGAAATAATTAAGACTTACTGCTTATTCAAAATCAAAGACCATAAGCCAACACCACTTTCTGGCCATAACCATGAACCTGGCATTTTAAGAAATCTGTGTGTAAGCATTATACCTTCTTCTCTCTCATGCTGTCTGCTTGCACAGTTTCCAGGCGAGCTTTAAAGTGTTCACAATCCATTTTCAGCTGCTCTAATTCTTGCTCTTTCCTCTCCAGACCTAGAAGAAAGACATAAAAATACTCAAGATATTTCAAATCACTATTCTCTCCTAACCATCTATTTTGCCTAATCTTCTATTTTGCCTAATCTTCTGTGAATAAAACCTGTATTGATTTCTGAGGGCGCACTATTCTTATTTCTGATTTCTAACCAGTTTCTGAATAACCAATATTCTAAAAATCATGTTTTTCAAGTTCCTGCTTTAGCCCACAGCAGAAAGCAAACTTTTTGTTGCTTTATTTTGTATTTTTAAGGCCTGACTTTAATGCCAAACTTGTAATCAAGGCTTTAGGCAAGTGTGTTAAATATTGAAACCTAAAATTGTGTGACTGCAACCCATACCAAACTCTGAAATCTGTTCTACAACTAATTGTTGCACTGCACTTTGAAATTTATTGCTTTTTTGTATATATGTTATTTTTCACAAAAAATATTTACTCCTTCCAGCCTCCAATGTTCTGGAGCAGCTAGAAGGAAAAATCTGAGATGATGCTATGGTAGCCCATGACAAACTCTGGGATCTGTCCTGTAACTACTCATTGAAGAGCACTTTAAAAACTATTGCTTTTTTCTTTCTTGTCTTTGTATATGTGTTATATTACAATTTAAAAAGTTAAAATAAATAAATAAAGCACTGAGAAGTCCAAATGTCTCATGGCACAGACTTGACCTCTCTCCCTAAAAAGCAGAAGGCAGTTCAGCAAGGAGACAGAGCCAAAGCTGATTCAGTCTCACCAAGAGGAGGCTGACTCAGTGGGAACAACTGCAGGAGGAGTTGAGGGAGGAGGGTAACAGCGGTGGCCAAGAGCAGAAAACGGCGCAGGGAAGGGGACCTTCCTGCCCACCACATCTGCACAGCCAATGATTCAAACATCCAACAATACCAAAAGATATGCTTTTTGACAAATATGAGATCAAAAGTATTATCAATTCCAGATAAAAAATATTACCAAGCTACAGAAATGCTGGCTTTCAAAAAAAAATCAAAGAAATACATAATTCAAAATTGTAAGGGCATTGTTCTCAAGGGCTCGGCAATCACCAGTTTTCATACTAACATGTACCAAGATTTGGGGGGATCACATGCTAAGAGCTGACGGGAGAACATTTCTGACTATACTAGCAGACTTGAGGACAGTGGCTCTCAAACATGTGTGTACAGCAGAATCACCCGGAATGTGTCAAGACCCAAGTTACCCATCCCCACCCCCGGGCTCCTGACTCAGGAGTGGAGGGTGGGCCTGCAAACATGCATCTCTAACAAGTTCCCAGATGATGCAGAGGCTGCTGGTCCAGGGTCCCCACTTTGAGGATGACTGTTTTAGGATAACAGACTGGTCTCTCTTACACACAGAATGAAATGAACACACAACACACAACTGGCCACAATAAACGATGGAAGCCAGCCACAGGCCTGTGAAACTGGAGGAGGGTGGCAGAGGAAGCCTCCAAAAGCAGACGCCTGGAAAACAGAACTTTACTCCACCCTAGAGGAGAAGAGGGTGCAGACGAGAGTGGGTGAACCTTTATAACCAAGGGGGAGTCCAAACAAGAAAGCAGGAGGACCACTCACAGCTACAGGGCGTCCCAAAAGCTTTGGAGAGAAAAGCAAAGGTAGCCTCTCTTTTCTAGAGATCCTTTACCCTAGAAGGAAGATTAAAACCTAAGTAGAAGGAAGATTAGAATCCAAGAGTAAATATCCAGACTAGCTGGAGATTATAAATTTGACTGGCAAAGCTTCTCTTAAAATGTGTCCCTTAGAAACTAGGGTGAAATATTTTTCCTTAATATTGTTTTCTCTGCCCTTGAAAGATGTATTGTGCCACAACAAGGCTTACCAGAATTCTTTATTTATCCCATTAATCCTGGCCATCCAAGAAATCAACTATCAATCAGGTGCTAGCCTTTGAAAAACTACACAGGCACCTCCTTGTAACAGTGTTGACAGAAAACATGTATTATTTACTTATATGCACACATAATTATGTATGAAATATGTACTCACATGACCATAGACAAAATGGAATGTACAAAGTGAAAAAAGGATGTAAGATCAAATTATTGGTGATTTAAAATTTTCCTTGCAGTTAACTCTTATTAAGCACATTTCGAAAAATAGGAAATTATATCTCTATAAGCCATATTAACCTGTAGGAATTCATTTTGACCCCCCCTCCAAAATTCCCCCCGCTCTCTTTCATTCTCATGATTTCATAAGCTCCCGCTCTCTGCAGCCAGGCTAACGTAGCGTTAGACGCCCCACTCCCCAGCAGACCACAGCCGGCAGAAGGCAGCCTGCAGGGCTGCACCCACCCAGCTCTCCCCAGACAAGCTCCTTCCCGCTGTGTGCGGCCGCCATCCTGTGGCCAGATGGGAGCACTGCCGCCTCCTGCCAAAACCCCCACCTCGTGTTTTCAGAGCCTTTAACAACCCGGGGGGCCGGGGTTGCATCTGTCTTGTTTTCTGATACACTCTGATTCCTGGAAGAGGATATGGCACCAGGTAGGCACTACACAATTACGTCCCCTGAATGAATTTCATTCTCTATATCCATCCCTCCTCAAACCTGCTGATCTTTGAGTAAAGTACATAGCCACTTTGGTTATCTTTATTTCTTGCTCTTTTATGATGAGTATATATTGTTTTTTGCAATTAAAAAAAAAAACAGGGACAAAGAGAATATGGACAACAAATGATATATTATACATAGTCAAGACATAGTCTTCCCAGCCTTGGCAATAACTGGGCAGGGACTGTCACCAGCCCAGACTGTATTTCAGGGCTAATTCCAGCATTCAAGCACAGAGAGTCTAAATCCAGGCTAACTGAATGAACGGGTAACAAGGCCTACAATGACCAACACATGGCAGGAATGGAAACCAAAGACCACCTCAACATCTCTGGCTCCTGAGATGACAACCTTTATTTCATACAGTTTAATAACACAAGAATGATGGTATCACCCCATCCTTGCTTTCCTTGCAGGCAGGATTGAGAGAGCTCTGCATAAAAGCAGGGCTTCCAAAACACTCATAAAAGAAACATAAAAGGAATCAATTTCTCCTACCCTTTCCTTACCACATGACATACTAATAGCAATTGTTTTGTGGTAATATGAAAATATTTCTGGTTTTGATCAGATGAGCTAAGAAGAGTCTCATATCTCAAACAAGGTTTAATAACAATTAACTTTCACCTTTTTGTCACCCTCTAATAGGTTTAGAGAAGAAAGAATAAACTACAAAGAGATTCCGCCTCCCCTTTGAGCTGAGGTTTGGGTCCTGTTCCAGTAATATCCTAGCGTTATATCACTTCCTCCGCATGTGCCAACCCACCCTACATGGGGTTAGCAAGACATAGTCACAGTCTGTCAGCCAGAAGCACCCCTCACCACAGTTTCCCGTGTCCAGGAGGATGCTGGATCCTTTCAGGTCCCCCAAAACTAATAGGGATGGGGGTAGAGAGCCCCAAAATTGAAGCATGCCCAGGTCTACACTCTGTCCCAACTAATGATTCAAATAAGGTACATATTCTGAGAAATGCGGGCTTCACCCCCTTCAGGGAATGGTGAGAACGGGGAGAAATTCAACTTCCCCAAGTTGAATTCTTGATATTCTCACAAGCAGTGTGGACAACCAAAGCTATAGGCTGAGCCCCCAGTCTTGGGGTTTGTTCATATGAAACTTAACCCCACAAAGGATAGGTCAAGTCTACTTAAAATTTAGGCCTAAGAGTCACCCCCAGGAGGGC
>PVIY010021138.1:0-42893 GCA_004026745.1 Myrmecophaga tridactyla
GGGGGGCAGGGGTGCATGGGCGCCAATGTGCAGGGCACTGGGTCTAGACGTGCTGTATGGCTTGCTTCCTTCTCCCCTCCTCCCTGTCCATACACTTCTGAGGACTTTGGGCCCCCATATGTAGAGGGGAGTGGCAGGCTCAGTGTAGTAGTTGGATGGTCTCTATGAGCAGGGAAAGCAAGTTTACTAGCCCCTGTGTTCCCCAAGGGAGTTCCAGGGCAACAGGGGTGGGGAACCAGAAAGAAGAAATAAAATTTAAGAATTCATAAGCTAGTTAGCACTGTAGTGGCATCTACCCACTCCATCCCAGGTCCCAGAGGGCAATGAGTTATTCAGACTTGGTTAATGTGCATATTATATGCCATTGACTATAAGGACTAGGCAGAGGACAGACACATGGCCTGAGGATGTCCAGTGAAAATCATGTGTGCTCACTTAATAACCCCAGTTATCATCTGTGGTGTTCAACTGAGGTGCAGTTAATTAAGCTAAAAAAAAATTGAAGCCTATTCATAAATTTTGAGAACTTGCAACATTGCAGAGTGGATGCTCTTTGCCTTGTCTTACATAAAGAACATAGTAATTCTGTAATCAACACATTTGAAATATACTATACTAGCACTTAAGAAATTTTTAAGTTTTTTTTTTTACTTTAATCATTTTTTAATTTATGGTAGAATTTGCCAGTAATTTATTTGTTATTCAAAAGTCATTGTTAAATGAAGAAAAATAGTTGTTAAAATGTATAAAACTGTAAAAAATAAAAAATTAGGTGGGAATCTCTTGCTGGAACCACTGTAAAAGTGATGTTTTCTTTGCACTGTGATTGTAAAACACATAGGACATAATTCTATAGTGGCTGGGACATTTTTGCCACTACATTGGGAAAGTCTGCTTGAGAATGAAGTTAATGTTGAGGAAACAAAATCCAAAAAGAGAAATTCCACCAAAATTTGAAGGTGGATCCAGCCACATTTGATGCTAGAGCTTAGACTGTTCAACTGCCCACAACAGTGGCTAACCAGCTTATGAATTCTTAAATTGTATTTCTTCTTTTCTCTATTTTACTTTCTGGTTTCCCACCCTTGTTCTGTGGGCTTACTTTTGAAGTTAATCGCATGCAAAGAAATCCCTACCTTAGCTTCTGCTTTTGGGAGAATCCAGACTTTGAGTTATTAGCAGAAGTGACCCTAGAAAGGAGACTTACAAGATGGGATCCTGGTTTGAAGACTCACTGATCAGAGGACAATAAAGACCTCATTGGTGGTGGTCTATAGAATAGAACTTATTCTATAGGTTCTATATCTATATATTCTAGAGTCATATAGAATGTCATATAGACTATATTCTATAGTCATAGCATTATAATTACTTGAGCTCTCTCTGAAGTAGTGTATTAGTTCTTTATTGCTGCTATAACAAATTACTACAAATTTGGCAACTTAAATTATAAAATTTTTATTATCTTATATTTCTGTAGCTCAGAAGTCCAACATGGGTCTCTCTAGGCTAAAATAAAATATCAGAAAGGTTGTGTTCCTTTCCGGAGGCTCATGGGGGGATCCATTTTCTTAAACATTCAATTTGTTTGCAGAATTCAGTTCCTTACAGTTGTAGAACATAAGTCCCCTATTTCCTTAATGGCATAATCTGAGACTGTACTCAGCTTCTAGAGGATACTGCATTTCTTGGGTCTTGGTCCCCCTTCCTCAATCTTCAAAACCATCAATGACATGATGAGTGTTTTCCACATCACATCTCTCTGACCCTTCTTTCATCATGACATTGCTCTTTAAGAACAGCCAGGAAAGTTTCTCCACTTTAAGGATTCATGTAATTAAATTGGGCCATCTCAAATGATCTCCTCATCTAAAGGTGCATAAACTCAATCACATCTGTTAAGGCCCTCTTATCATATAAGATAACGCATTCAAAGGATCTTCAAATTAGGGCATGGGAATCTTCGGGTGGTGGGGATTATTCTGCCTGCCACACATGGATTGGCATGAATACAGCTGGGTTATGCTGTAACTAATGGATTTGAAGAGTATGGGGCCAATCTTCAGTGCTGACTATGACAAATATCAGTTCTGGGACTCAATTGTGAGAGTAACAGAACTGCAAAGTGACTAAAAGCACAGACTCAACAAGTCTTCTATGCCAAGGTCAGATATCTGCAAAGGAAAAAAGTAGAACCCCGAAACCTGGTATGAAGGCATTTTAGTACGTGAGTTGGAGAATCATGAATCCCCACATTCTCCTGGACTCTCCAAGGCAGGAAAAGCAGGCTCCTCTCCCTTTAGAGAAAAGAGCCATCTGCCCTTGCCTGGAGATAATGCAAAAAAAGCCTCACTTGAAATAAGTTCCTTGTGAAGTCATGCTTGTCATGCTTGCCTTTTTAAGTCTTTCTCTACCTTCAGCCTTTGCCTCCAAACTTGTAATTAGGGTCAGGCCTTATCATAGCCTGCAGAGGGGAATATAGTCCTTGCTCTAGGAGGGAATGCTTACCCAAAAAAAAGGACACAGGACCTTTGGACTTTCTATTTGGTATGGGTGAGTTTATCAGTTATTTTTCTTTTTAGAGCAATGAAAATTTTGTAAAAATGAGAGTGTTGGTGATTGTATAACTAAGTGAGGATAATGTGAGGCATGCAGTGTTGACTGTGGACACTATACATGATGCCCAATGGATGTAGGTGGCTGAAGAATACATTGACTGAGAAGTAGAATGGCAAACTCTGGTGTATACATATGATAGAATATTGTGCTTTGTTTCTTTCTGTAACAAAGTCATGAGGCATGCAAAAGAAACAAACTCGTGAGGCATGCAACAAGGTGAATGAATGTTGGGGATATTATGTGGTGCAAAATAAGCCAGAAACAAAAGAATGGTCTCCTTTAGAAAATACCTAGAAGAAAACTGGGACCTAGATTGTAAACGCTCATAGCAATCACATTTACTCCAAAACTGTTAATATTGTTTTTACATTTCGAGATGCTGTGCTTTATAGCTATAACATGGTATCTCCCTGGAACTTTGGCTGCCTGTGTGATACCTGAGACTCAGAGCTGGAATTTTGCAGCTCTGAAAGTCAGCATTGCCACATACAACAACCATTGAAGAAGTTGAGGGGGAAATCAGTCTTCAATTAGAGATAGGAACAAAGCCAATCAGGTTGGAGTCAGAGTGCAGAGGTAAGGATGACATTGTCTATATTTCGGAATTTCACCTACTGTGTGAAACCAATGGAACAGAGGTTTATTTTGTCCAGAACCTAAATTTTCTGTAGCACATAATCTAATGTAACCTGTCTGGATAGTGCATTTGGACAACCCGAGCACATGGAACCTGAAATGGCTAGAGGTGGTACCCAGATACATCCCAGAGTATGTTGGGCAGTTAACTAAGAAGTATTGGCAGGGCCCCTTGGGGGAAGGGAGAAGAAATGTGAAACTATTAAACTTTACCACCAGGGAAAACCCTGATACTGTCTCACAACATTAGGGACCCCAAAGTCAATAGGCTTAGCCATTGATCTTGAGGCTTGCTTTTGTGAAGCTTATTTATGTAGCAGAGAACCTAAGCCTACCTAAAGTTACGCCTAAGAGTTACTTCCAGAAAACCTCTTTTGTTGCTCAGATGTGGCCTCTCTCTCTCTCTCTCGGCCCAACTCTGCAAGTAAAGTCATTACCCTCCCTGCTACATGGGAATGACATCCAGGGGTGAAATTTTTCCTGGCAATGTGGAACATGATTCTCAGGGATAAGCCTGGCCCTGGCACCATGGGATCAACAACGCCTTCCTTGACAAAAGAGGGGAAAGAAATGTAACAAAATAAAGTATCAGTAGCTGGCTAAAAAAGTTTAAATAGAGTTGAGAGGCTATTCTGGAGGCTACTTACACAAACTTTAGCTAGATATTGCTAATTACCACAGTTTTCCAAACCAAAACCAAAACCATTCCTGTTAACTCTAAAGAACACCTAGGGCTCTATCTGAGAATCTACAAAAGTTTCACATACTAAGGTTACTTTCCAGAAACCTGAAACTTCCAGATGGTTCCTAGCCCAGATAAGTCCTGAAATCCAGAGAGGCCAGCCTCTCCAAGAACATCAAATAATTCTATCCCATTATCCAATATTAATGGCACCCCTTTCCAATATGAAAAAGTTAGAAAGGGCAGAGCCTAAAGACCCTTAAAGATTGGGAGAGGGATCAAAGGAGGAGGAATTATGACAGAGAAGATAGGACGTAACAAATGAGTGTGACTGCTGAACCATTGTATTGATATTTCTTTTAGTCTCCATTGTCTTCCAGCAGCTAGAAGAATCTAAAATTGTGGCACATTAACCCATTCCAAACTCTGAAATTTGTTCTATAAATACTTGTTACAATGTACTTTGAAATTTATTGCTTTTTTGTATGTTTATTGTATTTCATAATAAAAATGTTTTTAAAAAGATAGTTCTCAGGACCTATCTAACATACACTCAACTGACCCAGAAGACCACGTGAGGGCTTGATACTGATCATGTTGGACTGAGAGATGAGCAGAATATAAGACTCGATAAGAGATCATTTATTAACCTAGAGATATTTTCCTGAGACTTGCACTTTAACATTTTTGCAAATATACCTGGAGGCAGTATATTTGGCTGCTGAAAGCTTGTATGTTACAAGGGTCAAAGGTACATGAGAATGGAAAGCCAGAGTGGTTTTGGCAGAAAGAGGGGTCAAAGAGCTTAGGAAAGTGGGGATATTAAAATGTGTTTACTTTGTGAGATGAGAGAATCCACTACCTACCAATATCCCCTGGCAAGGGTGGGGGGGTGGGTGGGACGGAGGCGCAGAGGACACTCCTTTTGTAGACACATAGAGAATACTGATGGGGAGTCCCTGGGGTCTCTAAGGAACGCAGTGTGGATGTCCTACTTCCAGAGCTGGGAGGAGAACGTACTAGAGATATGGTCTCTCTGGTATCAGTGAGGATGGACAGACTCCAGAATGGACAAGGCCAATTGATAAACTTAGCAATAGAAGAAAGATGGATGTAATTAACACAATGGGCAACAAGAACAGAGTGCCATTCAGGATACCTTGACCCACAGGTATCTATGATGATGATTGATAGGTAATGGTGTTTCAGGCTCTGATAATAACTAGGGAATTATTTGACAACTGGAAAAATTTAAGAACTGGTAAAGGGTGAAGCACTATAATATTTTCAGATCAAAGTCAGTTCATGAACCCATTGATTCAAAGGGCGATCTAGACTGCTTGAGGAAAGGGAATATTAAACTTCCTAAAGCATGTTGGATGCAAGGCCTAAATTGCTTTTGCTATCAAGAAACTCAAAACTCCATCATAGTCCTTTGTTAGAATGATGGCTTGTGGAGGCCAGTGGATCAAATGGGCCAGCAGACTTATCCTATGATTACTACTCCTGACCTCAAGTGGATATTTGGGATAAATACACCTGGTTACTAGTAGAATCCTTCCTGTGGTTCCTTAACCTGTTTAGTAGGAAGTACCAAGTAGAAACCCCTGAAAAATATTTCTTCCTCCCCAGCCAAAATATTGAATTGGAAGCAATATTAGTACTATCCTCACAGAGTTAAAGAAAACGGGCTTGGTGGCCCCCCATTATATCCCAATTCAGTTTTTACTATAGTCCTTGCAGAAACCAGATGTACTGTGTAGGACTATAATGGAATCACATGAACTTAACCAATTGCCTCAGTCATGGTTATTGGGGAGGCTGAGTTATCTTCACTAGAACAGGAAAACACTTGGGGTCCAGCTACTGATCTGGTAAATGTTTTCTTCTCGATCTCCTGAGTAATCCTGCTCTCTTTGATAGTATCATCAGGACCTTGGCCATCTTGACCGTCTGTGCAACGCCCACACTGGCAATTGTATTGACAATGGCATGCCTGCCGGACCTGCTCAGCATGGAAGGGCTAGGGCTCTGGGTGCCCTGGTAACACACAAGTGCCTTATGCCAGTTTTCATGGCATCGTTATTCACAATAGTCAAAAGCTGGAGGCAACCCAAGTGTGCATCAACAATGGATGGATAAGCACAAGGTGGAGCATGCACATTTGGCCATTAGAAAAAATGAAGTTATGAGACATATTGCAACATGGAAGAAATTTGCAAACATTATGCTCAGTGAAATAAGCAAGGAACGTAAGGACAAAAGTTGTATGCTATCACGTGTAAGAGAGGATTAGAAATAGCAAATTCACAGAAACAGAAAGCAGATTTGGGGGAAGGGAGAAGAGGGATGTCTAAAAAATTTTAAATAAAACAAAAATTATAAAATTTAAAAAAATCTATTTGTTCAGCTTCGGAAATGTAGAATACTGAACAAGATGGATAAAATTATAAAAACAAAAGCAAAAAACAAAAATAAACAACCAACTACAAGTGGCAGCAGATGGAAGGTAAACCCACAAATATTCAGGGGACTTCCTTACCAGTCCAGTGGTCCCTCTCTCTGACCTTCATGTAAATAACAAGTTGTGTACTTTGTACACTACTACTAATATATATTATATATATACATACATACCCAGATATATACTGTGCCTACATATGCATATAATGTGTGTGTAAAATATAAACAGTATTGAAGAACAAACATCAAACGTACAATAGTAATTATTTTGGTGCAGTGGGATATTTGGTAGATATACTGAATATTTATTATGCAGTAGACATAGATTTTGGTAAGAGACATTAAAAGAAGAAGAAAAAAATTAGAGGTACATTTCTCTGTTCCCACAAATATTTTCACTAGTAACCACAACATAAAGTTACCTAGTTTTCCTGTTGAAATTTGTTTTAAAATTTGAATTATTAACATCCATTATTTCTTCCATCTTTCCCCATCCTTCCTCCTGCACTTAAATGCACTAGATGCACCTTATTTGGAACTTCATGTGTTCTCAGGTTGATACAGATCGTTTAAAAATGGGTAATTTCATGTATAGAACTATCGGTCTTTCATCTCTAGACACATTCAGTCAGGACTCAGTATGAACTTTCACTGGACAGCTTCTAAACATTTATTTTAAGTGGTATTAAAAAAACCACTTGATGATATTCTATTATAATTCTTTAACTGTATTTTTTAAAGGTTATATGACTAGCCAAAGTAGTCACTTTAAAAAAAAAAAAAGATTAATTGGATGTGCTAAAACTGTATCCAAACTGGTGAGAATTTTTGTTGGAGGGTTCCCAGTACACACAAATTGCTTCCAGACCTCCTGTTAACGAGGTGCAAAGTTTTTGTGTATGTAAAGCATTGTTGTTCTGTTCTTTATCCTGTTTAAGTCACACTTAGAAAAATCAGCCCCTAATTTCCTCCCTTCAAAAGGGATTGTTGTTGTTGCTTCAATTTTTAGCTAATTTCCTTTATTTATACTGCTTCTGTCATGCGTCGATAATGTTGACCAACTTCAGATATTTACAGATTTGAAACAGCTGCAAACATATAATTAGATCTTATCAACTTTGGCCATATGTTTGTGAACAAAACTCTCTTCCCCTCTGCCACCGAAAAGCTAAAAACACTTAGGAATTTGGCAAGTTTACAAGCTTCCGTATTTTTACCCTTCCTACTAGCATCCTAGATCTTAATGAGCTTCCTAAGACTAATCTGTGTTAAATGCTTTCAATAGAATTAAAGGAATTCTAGGAACTATCTCTGCAGAGTGCTGTTACCCGATGTAGGTAGTAGTAGTTGTCCTTGCCTCTCTGATGACGTCCTCCACACTGAACATTTTACCAGATACAAGCCTATTCCTGACAGCGAGAGTGGCTAGAGGTAGCAATTTCTTCAGCAGCTATTTACCACCTAGGAAAAGAGCAATTCCTAACAAAATCACCCGCACTTACTCATAAACAGCCGTTAACTCATATCATGACAGAAGGATTCCATTTCTGAACATTCAGCGTAAATCCCTGATATTCCTTCCTCTCCATTGCTGATTAGTTTGCTAGGCTTTTGAATTTCAGCTCATAACTTTCCATTTTCTCCAGTTGTAACAACATCAGACATTTTCCTTTAAGTGCTGTGGATGTGTACAGCATATTTCAGGAGAACAGATTCTATAATATTTCCCCTCTTAATAAATTCTATTCTATTATGGAAACTGCCATGTTGCTATCTACACCTCCTACTGGTAAGTAACAACTGATTTTGATCAGCTCGCAGAGTTAGGGAGAAGTTAGTACTGAATGGTATGAGTCATTGCCTGGCTGAGATTTTATTCTTTTTTTCTTACTTGACAATCATTTCTTTTGCGAAACTCCGTCGGTGACAAGCTGCCTTTGGAAGCAAGTTAGAAATATTTTGTCCTTGGTCACTCTAACAGTATAAAATCAGTAGCAAACGAAACTGCAGAGGTAATGGAAATAAAGGGAATGCTGATATAAAGGAGTACAGGGCAGCAATTACAGAACCAAAGAGTTCAATCAAAATTCAAAGTAATTAAAATTTCTCCAAGTCAAAAATCTACAGTAAAATTTCCCAGAACTATCGAAGCTAAAATTGCTATTTTCATTTAAAAAAAAAAAAGGCATGTGATTTTGACCTGCGTAATGAATCCAGCAGGTAGGTGACACCTGTTAAAATAACTGAAATATTTTTTTTGCAAATAACTAGGAAAGAAGGAATGGGGGAAAGGAGCATAGGGAAGTATCTTGGCACAGCTTACCTGTGAAATACAGAAATGATGTAAAGTTTGCGTCACATTCTTTGCCTGACTTGACACAAATTGGAGAGCCATACTTATTCAAGAGTGGTAATAAATGTTCATATTTAAATGCAACCTTCATTTTATTAGTAGTCGGTAGAGATGCCAGGAAAGTAAACAGTGACTTGATAGCTCATTTTAGTTTTAAACATGAATAAATTCATATTGTCTTCATTTCTCCCTGGGGCTGTGGGTGGGACGGAAGATGGGGAGCTGGGGAGAGACGTAAGGTGGAGGCATATTTGAACAAAGCTGAATTTAACTTACATTTGAATTCACTTGTGTGGGTGCTCTTATTCCAGAAGATGGAATCAAAATGATCATCCGGGAAAATGTAATCTCTGAAAAGAACAAGGCAAGTTGCAGAACCGCCACAACAAACGGGCACCTAAACTGCTCATTTTCAAATCGAATAACCCAACGTCACCAGCTTGATCTAACAGGATTTGTTTTCTGCACTTCTTTTCTTTGGGAGCCTTAAGTCAGCTGTTCTTAGCAGCTCCACACCCTCCACCCCGTGAGGACTTCACTGATGAGCTGTCCTTTAAAGGAACAATCACTTGAAGTTTGACATGCTTTTCTCTGGCACTTCCTTTACAAATGATAGAATGACACTGTCGTATTGGACCTGAGCAGTTTTATTAATTGATAGAAAGCTCTCTTTGCAAAGTCAGAATAGAATACAGATTTAAAGTCGAGCAGAAAACTTAAAAAGAAAATAATTGCCACAAAGGAGAAGCAGTGATGGATGTTTCTATAAAGAGAGGTTGTGCATCTTAAGTTGCTTTTTGGCAAAAGGAAGACTCTAGCCGTGTAGGGACTGCTGGCTTATTTGCTCTCAAGGGGAGGACTAGTTCTGGTCCGTGGACTGGGAGAGGCCGAGGAGCATGTCCCTTCCAGGCGAAGGCTGTGAGAGGTCTGCATGGAGCCCCTCTCTTCCCTGAAATAGCAACCCTGGAAGGGGTGCGCTCCAGATGACAGAGCTGCAAGATGGGGACAGGCTGATACCTGCCCCTGTTTGGAAGGAATTGCCCAAGAGACCTGTCAGATCCTAAAATGGCTTTACATAAACAAGAAATAAACGTTTATGCATTAAGCCATTGACATTTGGAATGAGCACATTACGACAGCAATGACCCAACTCATCATAACTTATTCAAACATAAATTCAACATTATGAAATTCACAAGTTCAGAAATATAACTAGTAAACAATGATGCCATATTACCAGTTGAAAATAGACGGGCGTATAAAAATAAGATATTTTAATTTAGTATGTAACACCTTCTTAAAAACCACCCATAGCTGGAGGTGGTGAAATACACACTCCCATGCATTACTGCAGAAAACATAAAGAGGTGAAATATTTTTGGAATTGTTCGCTAGTATCAAGGACATTAAAAGAACTCATAGTTTTGAGCTTTGTAAATTTTTGTACATTTTTTGATGAAACAAAGGAATATTCTAAAGCTACAGAGAAAGCTTCATACAAAAAGATGTTTGTTTTAGCGTTCATCATTGTAGTTATCAAAAGGGAAAATATCTTAAATGTGCGAGAATAGGGATGGATATATATATATATAAACTATAATAAATCAATTTGATTAATTTCAATCAGTTCTTGAAATTGTGTTTCTGAAAGACATAGTTAATATAAAAAGCTTTTATTTTTTTTTAATACATGCTTCCTCATCTCTTTCTAAGTAACAAGTTCCTGTCACTGAAGGGTTGTTTTCTGGAAATGTATTTTTACAATAACCATGAACTTGAAAGGGGAAGGAGATAGAGAGGGGAATGATTGCTAAAAAGAGGGGAAACAGCAGGTACTGCCTGAGGGTGGGGTATGAAGGAAGAAAACTCTTTTTTTTTTTTTTTTTGCGTGGGCAGGAACTGGGAATCGAACCCGGGTCTCTGGCACGGAAGGCAAAAACTCTGCCTGCTGAGCCACCATGACCCACCCTGAAGGAACAAAACTCTTGATTGGTAAAGAAAGAAAGACAAAATTGAGAAAACTAATGAAGATGATAGAAAAGTTGAAGTGCTTGAGATGGGAAGTGCAAAATTAGCTCCCTCTTTCCTGTGCCATGCAAAATATTTATTTAATTCTACCTTGCTCCCTTTTATATAAATGGATTATTTGGGGGCTGCGGAGGGATGCTGAGGTTTATGTTGAAATTGTACCGACGTGAAAACAGAGACAAAATGCACAGTGCCTAATTAGTATAATAGAATATAAAATTTATGTTAGCATAAATTATATAAAAACAAATGAAAACCATAAAGAAAAACCCAAACTATTTAAAGACCAAAGACCGGAATGAAAGCTTCCACCCAAATGTAGTATCCTCTTGCCTCTTTGTGGAAGACTAAATCTTTCCAGTGGAGTTACAGCATGTAGGGCTGGATGCAAGAAATATAGACCTGTGGGTCTGCTGAAGAGAAGGCAAGCAAAATCTTAGCAGAGCAAGCTAAGAGTTGAGAATGGGAGGGTTGTGCTTGTAAGCCAAGTCCAGTGGGGCAATGTGATCACTTCTGGATTGATCGTTTGGAATGTGTTTGAGTTGTCCTGCTGGATGGAAGATGTGAAGGCCACAGTGTTTGTTTAGGTGAAGGATTATGGGTACTTTTTTGTTTCCTGATAATGTTTGATAATTTTGAAATTTTGTTAGTACAAAATATTGTATTTTATAATGGAACATAATTTCAGTATTTATGGCTGGGTGAGCAGGGAAAAGGGAGAGTAAGGAAGACAATGAAATCTTGGGAAAGAACGGTAGACTGACAACAGCAAAGAGAAGTTCTCCTTCTGTGCTATCTTAAATTTAAGAATTTGTCCTCAAAATTTCCAGCTCCATATCTGAAATGACACCACCTGACCTTTGTCTTTAATAAATGTATAGCCCACTTATTTTCAAAAACAATTTTAAATGGCAGGCAATAAAACATATTTAAAGCAGAACACTCAAACAGTCGTTGGTTGAGTTCAGAAACCATCAATGAATGAGGCCCTCACTTCCCCTGACATAGCAAGCCTGGAAGACAGTAACCTGCCTCCTTAGGTTACTCCAAACCTCCTTTTCCTCTTAGAATGTCCCTGATTCATAAGAGATGACCCCCTCATCTCTGTTGCTTTACTATGTGACCTGGTCATAATTAAGTAGACCATTTGCAACATTGAAATCCAAGTTGGATCAGTCCATTTATCTCCACATGGGTTGGGAATGGGACTGAGAGAAGGTCCAGTTGGTTGAAATTATAATAAATACAAGGTAAGAAGGAAAGAAAAGAAACCTAGCGGAAAGAGAGAAATAGAGACACAGACTCAGTAAAAGAAGCAGATTCAAGAGGCGGAATCTAAAGAGGTTGAGAGATTACCAGCATATCTGGCCTTGCTGGGACCTGGCACTCTGTCTACCACTGTTACTTGATAAACCCTATTGTCTATTTTTGCTCAAGCCTACTCACATTATTTTATGCAACTTGCACCCAATGATTCCAAAACTATGCAGAGAGAAGGAATTATATTAGAAATTAAAGAGAAATGGAATCCTCATTGAATGCTAAGTGGCTGCCTTCTCACAAGAGAGAAAAATAATTGACCTTATAGTACTTCTCACCTCATTCAAAGTAACAAACAAATTCATTTTAATATATAACAGATATTATTAAACCGTGGGATAAATCTATAGTTTGCTATCATTCTATTTATTGACTAAAGAAATTTATACTGTAAATTTCCAAATAGGAAATATTGAATCTAAATAATCATTTAAATACACACACAACAAACAAAACAAACACCTCCAGTGATATTCAACTGGCATTTAGAGCTTGCTTCTGTTTTTTCTGTCATTGATATATGTTCCTTTGATCTTATAACAATGAGCATCTGTTCTAGTTTGCTAGCTGCTGGAATGCAATATACCAGAAACGGAATGGCTTTTAAAAAGGGGAATTTAATAAATTGCTAGTTTACAGTTCCAAGGCTGAGAAAATGTCCCAATGAAAACAAGTCCATAGACATGTCCAATTTAAGGCATCCAGGGAATGATACCTTGGTTCAAGAAGGCCAACGACGTTCAACATTTCTCTCTCAGCTGGAAGGGCACATGGCAAACAGCGGTGCCTGCTGGCTTACTCGTGGCTCTACAAAAGGGACTCTCTCCCAACTGTCTCCTCTTTTAAAGGATTCTAGCAAGCAACTCCATCTTCAGTGGGTGGAGACACACCTCCAAGGAAACCATGCAATCAAAAGTTACCACCCACAATTCGGTGGGTCACATCTTCATGGAAACAATCAAAATGTTCCCACCCAGCAATATTGAATGAGGATCAAAGAGCATAGCTTTTCTGGGGTCCACCACAGATTCAGACTGGCACAGCATCCCAACTCTAATTATCCTCAATCACTAAATACTTTTCAAAAATTAAGAACAAATTTGATCATGATTATTATACTGAAGATAAGTAATACAAATATTTTAACAAGAAAGGGAACAAAATTGTTTCTTTTTAATTCTAGTTAACTAGAAAGTTTCATTTTCTTGGCTTTTCTGATTTTATCGTATCTTTTTCCAAGGACTCTGCTTGATACTTTGTCAGATTTTATCTATGTGTATATGTGTGTTTAGGAATAGATATATGTGTGTGTATAAAATTAAGTAATATGTGTTATCTGTTATCACATGTGACTAAACATGAAAGAAATAATGGATGACTTAAATTTGAATTAAACTTGTAAGTATTCCTATTTCCTTCTCAATTTTAGTCCCATCAGGCAGACAGAAGCAAAAGATTTAGGGAGAAGTAGAGAATTTAATGGTGTTTTAAAAGAGAACAAAAATGTGAGGATGCCACTCAAATAGGATTTTAATTCTGGGATAATTACATGTCTTCTTATTGTAAGTTGGATATTTGTAACCAATAATGTTTCAACTCAGAGATGCCCTTTGCTTCATAAGTACTTGTCCCTTGAGAATTTTTTAGCTTATATATTCTAATACATTAAGGTATTTTCCTGTACTGCAGGTATGGGTTCCTATTTTCACTTGTCTTATAAATTTAGACTCGTGCGCCTTCCTTGTTCTTTCAGGTCACATTTGCTGGGACTGATCCTTGAATTTTCTCTCCCCCCTCCCCACCCCCCATCATGACTTCTTCTAGGAACCACAGAAATAGTGAATCTGACATCAAATTCCTTGGGTTGAAATCTTGCTCTTAAATATTTGATTAACTTTGGGCAGATTATTTAACCTGTTCTGTTTATTCAAATCGGAATAGGGAGATGGAAATGAATCAAACTTTTTTCATTAGGTGAGGATGAAATGAGACAACACACAAGCAGCAATCTAAGGGGAAAGGCAATACATAAATGGAAACGAGAATTTGCTCAATTAATCTTTAGCTATTATCAGGTCATCTGGTGATCTTATATCAGTGAGAATGCAGGTAGAGAACAAATGGAGAAACTGAAGAGAGTATTCATGAAGATCTACAAGAGTACTAAAGGACCCTGGGGCTAGCCAAAAAGGAAAGCAGGCCCCAGCTTAGACTTAACTGAGTAAGAGGAGGGAGTGGAAAGACTATACACTTTGGAGAGGAAAACAGTCACTGTCAAAGCACAGCATGACAGGAGAGACACAAGGGAATTAATAGCTGACTTCATTCTCCTCCCACCCTCTGAGCACCAGCCTGTGTGTCCCCCAGGCTGAACACAACTGAGTCAGGAGGCAAAGGACACCCGTTGAAGGCTACAAAACTCATCCTCAAGGCCCAGAGTAGGTTATGTCTTCATGAAGGGTGGATCTCTAGATGCCAAAGGGAGCTAGCCAGCACAGTCCACCTAATTTACTCCTCCACATCCACTCTTGTCATTCTCCCAATGAAAAATATGAGTCCCAGTGAAGGATCCCATGAAATCCACTCAGCAGTCATCATGGGTGATGTTAGCTTGGTCATAATCCCACTTACAAACTTTAATCATCATACCAGTGTTACTCGTATAAAATACTGAGGCCAAAAGAAAAAGAAGAAACAATATATATATATTAAAAAAAAGAAACAATATAAGATATACCCACCACATATCCACTTCTACAGCTGGTCATGGGGCTTAAATATTACCATTTCATCCATAAAATTGTCCCATCTGCCCTGCAGTCCCAGTTTTGGTCCTTGATTGGCCCATGTCATTCTTTCATCAGCATTTGTCTGTTTTGCAAATCTGATCTATGGCAATAGCTTTATAATTATTGTGCAGTGATTAACTCCTTATACTCACAAGTCTATCGACATCTATATATAATACATATGCAAATATATGATAATTACCATGTTAATATTACTATCCTTTACATTGAATATTCCAAAGCATTGCATTTACCTAGAAAAAATGAGTTTGTGAGTTGGTTATTTTAGAGTCCCACAAAGAAATGTAGATGCTATTTAAGGAAAAAAGTCATTTTTTTGTAGCCTTCAGATAGCCACCAACTGTGCTTTCAGTTTAGAAGAATCTGTTGAGAACTTTCAAAGATATACCAGGTTCTAATTTTAGATTCGAAAGATAGCATATTTAATGTGGTCCTTACTTGCAATATATTTGACATCAGTTATTCCCACGGTGAAATGATTAATGAACACTCTGCAGCAGAGGTTATAAACTCCATAAAAGAAGGAATTATTTTCCATTCTTTTCAAAGCTATGACCTTAATGCTAATGAATGGCAATAGAAGGTCCTCAATAAACATTTGTTGAAAATAGAGACAGAATTGCTAACTAAACCAAAATGATTAAAGCCAGCAAAGATATGAAAGTAACCCAAGTTCCATCCAACCAAAGAATATACTATGAATCAATTTGTTGAAAAACAAATATTTTATTTGTGTACTGAAAAAAATATATAGCTGTGGGCCAAATCTGGCCAATACTCTCATGGCAAGTGACAATGGGCAAGCTACGTAGTGTTTTAAGACTCTGTTCTCTCAACTGTAAATGTGAAAACATAAAGCATCTACTTTATATGGTTGTTGGAAGGATTAAATGAGGTTTATCATAACACCTAGAAAATAACTAATGCTCGATGATGACAACAATACTACTACTGCTGATACTAGTTAACATTTATTGGGTGTTTGCTATTTTCCAGGCACAGTTCTACAGTTCTGAGTTATTAGACATCCATTAATTTATTTAAATTGAAAACACAGGATTTGGGTGCAGTTTTAGAACTTGGACTCCTTGCCACTACGTTCAATAAGTAAAAATGATTATCTGGATTAGAACCTCTTCCTCCAAACCACTATGGTGGCTTTCAGATCTCATAAGGTTCTCTGGAGGTAGGGTATGGAGAAGCTGATATTGGCTCTTTCTCATAAAGTCCCTTGATTTGGTAGTCACATTTAAACAATATGTATAGAGATTACTATTTGTGTCAGCAAGCTATGAGAATTCCCTGACCTCCTCCAGCCTTCCTTCCCGACATAATACCCTTGAGTAGAGCCAAAAGGAAAGCAAGGGAGAGAGGGAGAAAGAGATCGGGAAAAGAAATTTAAAATTAGGTCCTCTGCTCAGGTAGAGCCAAGAGACTCCCGGGAGAGTGATGCAACCTGTTTCCTCCTCATCTCCCTGGGGCTGACTGCAGAGCCGGGCAGTTTCTCTCAATCTAGAATTTACCACGGATCTACAGGCTTGACATTGGAGCTACTTTGGTTTTTCTGGTGAGGACACCTAAGTACTTGGGGATTTTTGATGAGACAATTAGGAGACATGCAACACGATTAGCTAGATGGAGGAGGAAAACTCTTTTCCTGGCGAAAAATGTAGTCTGCAGAAGATGTTTATTGCCAGATTTCTGCCTCTATAATGAGGAGCTTCAGTCAGCTTTGCCCGGCGATTGAGATGGAGTGCACAAGAAGCCTAATTAGGAGCAAATGACTGCAGTCTTTGTGGAAGTGAAGATTTGGAAATCTCAGATGTAAACAGAGATGGAAAATTGTTTATAATGTTTTAAAAAGAATTGTGCATTATAGTATTATGAGTTCGAAAGCAAAAAATCCAATAAAATGCAACATATCAGCTTTATGGATTTTAGATTTATATAGGACAAAAAATAATTAATTAAAACCTAAAGGTATTTGAATCAAGAAAATAATTCAAAAGAAAGTCCACTATTATGAGGGAAAGAAAATTGAAACCACTGAAGAAAGAGCAGAATGGATTGAGCCAGGGTGTACCTTATTTATCTGATAGACATTTGTATTTCAGAGATGAAACTGGAAACTTTTTATTGCATACATAATGTAATAAACATAATGTAATCATCATGACAGTAGAAAGGAAAAACAAAACATAAAGGTCATTTATGTTTTTAAAGTTTCTTTGAAACATAATCCAGTTCTTCTCATTAAAAAAAAAAACTACCTTAAATTAGTAATTTGGAGTATACTTGACATCAGTTATTCCCACTGTGAAATATTTGGGGTAATTAGTACATGAGAATTTTCTACATTAGTTAAAAAGTTAATGAGAAGTCAAGAAGCCCAACTAAAGGTTCTTAATGATAAGCGATGTAATTCCCCTAGAATCTCCTATAGGATTGGTGTGAGGATTCAGTGAGAAATTTCAAGCATTTATCAAATATCTATCAGGTACCCTCTAGGTGTCTGGAATTGGAATACATCAGGCACTGGTATACAGCAGTGAACAAATGTATTCCTGAGTCTTGATGATTTACATTCCAATGAGGGCTGGCAGACAATTTAAAAATGTAAACTAATAAATAAATAAATAAATTATTCTGCATGTTAGAAGGCAATAAGCAAAAAGTTGAGCCGCATAAGGGCAGTTCTACCTGCGGTGAGTGATGAAGAGAGTTGAATTTTTGATACGGATAGACTTCTTTGAAAGATGACATTGAAACAAAATGAATTCAAGAGAGTTAGCAATGTGGGTATTTGGAGGAAAATAGATCCAGCAGGAGAAAATAGCCAGTTGTGGGACTCTAAGTTGATAATATGTCTGGGATGTTTGAGAAATAGCATGGAAGCTGCAGTATCTGGAGCCAAGGGAGAAATAAAAGCAAGAGGAGATATAAAGAATGAATGAGGTCAGGTCATGGAAAAGACTTTGAGTTTAGTCTTAGTGAAAGAAGGAACAATCTCAGGGTTTTTAGTACAAGGAAGGGCATTATCTGACTTGTTTAAAACAATCCCTCTGTCTGCCGTGTTGAGAATGCACTGCAGTTAGATCAGGGTAGCAGAAAGAGGCAAAAGGTTGGGAGGTCAGTGTTCTAATTTTAAGCAAAGGTCAGGTTGAGCTGGTCCAAGGTGCTATTGTACAGAAAGAACTGAAAGAACTGGCCTGAAATCTACATTCAATACTTATCAGCTACTAGTTACTATCACGTTAAGAAAGTGGGTGGCAAAATGGCACATTTCCCTACCAGTTGCCTTTCTCAGAATGGCTGCGGAGTTTATGAATAAGATGGAGACGTTTTCTGGGCTGTAAAAATCTTCTTCCCCTCTGAGATTCAGTTCAGTTCAAGCAAAGTAAACGGTGTTTAGATTTTTTCTTCCTCTAACGACTTTATGATGGCTAGTTTTTATGACAGTCTCATAAATCTGCCAATCTGGGAGACTGTTTTATTTGGCATTTTGGCTCTTGACCGCTGAAAATAATGGCTTGACTCCCATCCATGTTTTTGGCTTCTGCCAAATCTTTTCTGTATCTGTTTACACTATTTTTTTTTTTTTTACCATTTCCATCTCTTCCTATATACAACTTTCATTTTCATAGTTATTATCTCAATTACAGATTTAAAATATTTTGATTCATCTAAACTGTAATGCAATAAATAATTATTCAGTATCCTACCTTAATAAGAAAATAATAATAAATACATGGGACAGATGCTGTCCATGAACTCCTTTTAGCTATGATTTTAGGCATTTATAAAGCTGAGAAGTAGTCAACACCAGCGAACACATGCTGAAATGTGACTTTAAGGAAGAGTTTAAAAACTAAAACATGGGCAGCATTTTATACAAATGTGATTAACAGATGTATGAAACAAAGCTAATTTTGCATTTTCCACTCTGGGAAAAATAATCCGTGGTCAACTTAAAAAAAACAAAAACTTTGCTCATTGCAGGTATTAGTTTAATACACTCTGAATAACTTATATACACATCTTTGGATGTCGTGCATTTTTCAGGGGCCCAAAAAAGATATAATTTTACCTGTAAGTTCTTGTTCATTCATTTATTCATTTGCTTACTTATTCAAATAATATTATTTATTGAATGTTTATCATGTTTCAGGTACGCTGGCAAGCAATAACAATACAATGTTGAACACTGGGACGGACTTAAATAAAATAATTGCACTAACAAATGTATTATGACAAATAGAGCTAACTGCCCTTTCAAGGGAAAAGCACCATTCTAAGAGTTTAAACTTTACAGAAAATGAAAGAATACAATCTTTATGTATCTATTCTTCTCAAATGGGACTTGGTTGTTAAGGTTGATTTATAAATAGTTGAGTCCAATCCCAACAAGATGTTGAAAATAAGGAATACATTGAAATACCTTGCCGATCTGATGATGATGTAAGATATCAAGATATCATTTTCCAAGGGGATTCTCCACTCAAATGTACATTAGTGTGCTAACAAGAAAATGTCCTGGCAGGGAATGTGCTAACTCTAAGTTCGCATTTACTTCTATTCCATTTATACTTATCATATCATTTGTCCATTTCTATAATCCTTGACTAAGGTCTCATATACAGAAACTAATCCAACAGGTTTCAGTTAATTTTTTTTCAGACAAAATATATAAGAAAATGAAATTGTGCTTACTTCTACCCCAAATATCCTTGGCAAATCAAACATCAATGTCTTTGTGTGTCTATTATGCTATATAATAGGAAATTTGCTAGCTCACAGAATACAGTATAAATAAGGCAGAACATTTGGTGACTAAGAGAAATAAAGTGACTTCTCTAGGGACTTACAGCTAGTTAAAAGCAGATCAGAAATTCAAACGAAGTCTTTCCAACTCCAAAGCCTATGTTCTTCCTTGTTTGGTCCAATATTTTTGTAACAAAGAGTACCATCTTCTTCCTTTCCTAACTATAAGTACCTGTAAAAATCATCTCCTCTGCTATGATAACAATAATTTAAGAAAACAGATAATAATCATGCTAAAAAGTGCAATCTCTTGTAGCTTAGAGTATTATGCTGACAAATCAGAAAACCTCATTTCGAAAGTATTTTTGTTTCCATGGTGAATTATGGAATATAAGAGAAGGAAAAGCAGCTTGGATCATGAAGACCTCAAGCAAAAATTGAGAACTCACTCAAGGTGTAGGAAATAGTGTCCATCTCTCAATTCTAATAATCTATGCATTAGTTTTCTCAGTTTTCAGCACTCACATGGTTAAACAAGGTCACATTGCAATTTCTGAATCTCCATTTTCTGCATTCTAGTGACAAATACAGACCAACTAGCCTATCTCAGTTACAATTCAAAATTTCCAGAAGAGTCTGATTGACCTGGTCTTGTTCAATTGTCCAACCAAAATCCAGGTGGCTATAGCTGAGGGAATGGACAACTAGAAGACATAGTACTCTGCCTTCATAGGGACCCAACCCTAACAGAGAAAATCATCAGAGACAGGTCTGGACAAGGGCAGGGACAGAGACCCCAACAGATGACCACGCATAGTATTGAAAAAGCAAGTATTAAAATGTATGAAATAAAAGCAAATACAAAAAAACAGCATGCAGGGTGGGCAACGGTAGCTCAGTGGCAGAGTTTTTGCCTGCCATGCTGGAGACCCAGGTTCAATTCCCAGTGCCTGCCCATGCAAAAATAAATAAATAAATAAATAAAAAGAACAGCATGCAATTAATCTGAGTGGTTGTACAGGTTTGAATCAGTTGTGTACCCCAGAAAAGCCATGTTCTTTAATCCTCACTCAATATTGCTGGGTGATT
Organism: Myrmecophaga tridactyla; assembly: GCA_004026745.1. NCBI lineage: Eukaryota > Metazoa > Chordata > Mammalia > Pilosa > Myrmecophagidae > Myrmecophaga > Myrmecophaga tridactyla. Next base: position 20,762 of record PVIY010021138.1, read on the forward strand.
ATTTTTTATTGTTTCCATGGAGATGTGACCCACCCAATTGTGGGTGGTACCTTTTGATTAGGTGTTTTCCATGGAGATCTGTCTTTGCCCATTCAAGGTAGGATTGCTTACTGGAGCCTTTTAAGAGGGAACTATTTTGGAAAAAGCTTTAGAGCTAACAAAGCCCCCCCACGCAGAGAACTTTGGAGATGGAGAAGGAAAATGTCCTGGGGAAGTGGGTGTGAGGGTAATTCAGTGGTATAATTTTCCCCTGCCATGCATGAGACCTGGGTTCGATTCTCAGCCCATGCATTTCCCAAAACAAACAAAGAAACCAACAAAAACAACAACAAAAAATTCAACAAATGGTGCTGCAATGATAGGATACTCACATGGAAAAAAAAAAGCCCTGGAGAAGCCTTATGAAATGAGGAGAGAAAGCTAGCAGACATAGCCATATACCTTTCCAGCTGACCAGAGGTTTTCTGGACCCCTCGGCCTTTCCTGAATCAAGGTATCTCTATATGCCTTAGTTTGAACATTTTCACGGCCTCAGAACTGTAAACTTGCAACTTAATAAATTTTTCTTTTTAAAAGCCATTCCATTTCTTGATGTATTGCATTCCAGCAGCTTCTACATCTAAAACAGTGGTGCAAATTGTAACTGCTATGGACATTCTTGGATTAAATAGTTCAATAAGAGAGGAGATCGTGAGGATTTCATTAAGGAGATACGTCAAGAGATTGTTAACAAAGTGCAAGAAGTATGTACATGAAGATGCAAGGATTGTTCTGGGGACAACGATGAAACCAGTGAGGATTTGGTGAGGATTAAGGAAAGAAGGCTTGTTTTGGAAATTACAATGTCAGCTGTACCTTCGAGGAAAATTATAGCAGATACTAAAATCTAGTTGGAAAACTTTGACTATTACAGGTTAAGAAATGGTTAATTGTTGCAAGGTTTTAACTGGAATTATATGATGCAAATAGAACTTAAAGACAATAAAAACAGAAAAGAATCCCGATGATAGTTTAGGTAATCTTGTAACAAGAACACATATCTAAAATGTGCAAAATCTCAATATTTGAAATCTCAATATCCGGGCATGATAGAAAAAAAGTGTCAGAAATTACACATATCCTGATCTTCACTCACAGGTCCAATTGATAAATGTATGATATATTTAAATGGTCATATCATTACATGGCAAATTAATCGCTTTGCCTTACATGCCAAATTAATCACTTTGCCTGATATTAGACATAGTTTATGGAAAAATAAATGAGGAAACAAGGGGGTCACCTAGAATTTTCAAACTTTTTTTTTTGCTATTTCTTTTCCTTATAAAAAAAATAGAAGGAAGAAAAAGAGGGGGACAGGGGGAAGACTTCTTTTAGTATACCTTCCATAAGCATAAATTTCTACCTGGTTAGGCTGGCATATAATCATGAGCTAGTTTATGTATAATTAAGAGAATCAGTTTATCAACTATTTAATCCAAGTAAGCACATGCTTTAGGATGACTAAAAATCCTTGTGCAAGTTCTCTTTCTTGAGGTTAAGTATGTTCTGCTTGTTTGTTCTTAAATCAAAAACTTACATCAACTGTGGGTGGGTGGAGAATACATAGTGCAGGTCAACTCTCCAAGAAGAAATATGTAGAGAGCCAACTCCAATTGCTCAGAGAGATGAATTAGATCAGTTCTGTAATGTACTGTTTACTGTGGTTTACATCCTGTCTTAGTAAGGGCAACTCCTCCTTTGTCCATGACCTTCTTCACAAAAACTCCACCTTTACACTTTTAAAGCTTTTTGGAACATCTCCAAAGAGCGTCTCCCATTCAACCCTCTCCAGCGATGTTATTTTTTTTCTCTCCACTAAATACTTCGCAGAGAAGGGGACTTCTACAGCTTTGTTCCCACTTCCAAGTCACTGTTTCACCACCCAACCCAACCACCTCTCCTCTTATGAATCTACGGCATCTCCTAAAACATCTCCTAATTGCATCCATGTGATTATCATGGATAGACAAGCCCCCAAATGTATATTCGTCTTCCTCCATCATTTCAGCAACTGGCTCATATTTTGCTTCTGTGCCCAGGCCCCTAACATCATCCACAGTGACTCTGAGAGCATGGAGAGAAGCTATACTCTAAATGCACAGTCCCTTAAAGCTCAGCTTTAAGACCTTTAGATCTACCCTGATGGTTCATCTCAGTGCAGTGGTTCATAGCACGGACTAGTGTGTCAGGCTGCCTGGTTTAAAATTCAGTTTCATCAGTCACTAGCTGTATCACCTTGGGCATGTTACTAGTCTCCCAATTTCTCCCTTTACTCATCTGTTAAATGAGGCTGCTATAATTACTAGATTGCTGTGAGAACATAATGAGCTATTACAGTAGCTTTCAAAGTGTGGTTTGCAGAGAACTGGGGGTCCCCAAGGCCATTTCAGGGGGTTCAAGTGGCAAAAGTATTTTCATAACAATAACTAAGATATTATTTACATTTCAAACTGTTTGTATTTGTACTAGTGATGGAAAACTGTGGTGAGTAAAAGTGCTGGTACCTTGGCAAAAACTAATGCAGAAACACTAAATTGTACTAATAGTCATTGTATTTTTCACCACTGTGCACATGCAGTTAAAAAAAATGGCTTGTTTCACTTAATATCCTTGATGAAGCTGTAAGATTTAATAATTTTATTATTCCCACCATCCAGTATACATCTTTTAATTTTCTATGTGTAGCAAATGGGAAAAATCCATACAGCACTTCTGCCAGTAAAGTACAGTAGCTGTCTCAGGGAAAAGCACTTAATGCGATTGAGTAGCAAGTTGAATTATCTGCTTAGTTTCATGGAGCACTATTTTTTGTTTGAAAGAACAATTGACTGACAATAATGGTTATTCAGGGTGTTGGGTATTTGGCAGACATTTTCTTCAACACAGTAAGTCTGTCACTTCAAGGAATTCACTGGCTATGTTTTTTGCCTGTGATAAAATTTGAGCTTTTCATGGAAAAAAATTGGAATTTTGGAAAACTTGTATCTGACACTGTAAACTTGCAGTTTTACAATAGTTAAAACTTCTATTGATTTTTATGGTGATATTAAAAATATATAATGTCGGGCAGGCCATAGTGGCTCAGCAGGCAGAGTTCTCATTTGCCATGCCGGAGATCCGGGTTCAATTCCCAGGTCTGCCCATGCAAAAAAAAAAAAAAAGACATATATATAATGCTCTTAAATTGTGGGATGGAATGTGTCAATATTTGGAAGGTCTGCATAATTCAGGGAACTGATATTTTCTAAATGATTGGTCCATGATGTTACAAAATCACACATGGGTAAGAGAAACATTTAAAAAGCAGAATAGGCCAATGGATTTTAATATAAAAGAACACAATACGTTCATTAATATGGTTTCAGCTTTCACATTGCAACTAACCTTTAAGACACTACCACTTGTCAAGTTTTGATGCAGTATCAAAAAATAGTCACGATTATGTGAAAGGGCTATTGAAATTATTTTCCCCTTTCCAATCACATAATGTGATTTTCTTTATAATTGCCTATCAAAACATATTATAACAGATTGAATTAAGATGTCAATTAAGTCAGACATCAGATATTTGCAAAGATTTATGAAACAAGGCCTCTCTTCTCATTAATTTTTTATTTAGAAAATACAGTTATTACTCATAAAGATATTTATGTCCACATGTGATGAGTTTCTTTTATTGCATTAGCTTGTATAATATTTCTGTCATTTAGGAAGCGTGGGGAAAAGTGTAACTACAAGATTGTGAAATTTGGGGGATGTTGCGAAGTCCTATTGATGCACTGAGGAGGAAAATGTTGGATCCAAGCCAACCAGTTATCAACTTATGGTATGGTGGGAAAGTAAAAAAATCTCCATGGCAGCATTTCAAGAGAACCCTAATTTCTGCAGCTGTAGGCACGCTAAACTGTGTGATCAAGTAAAGGTCTGATTTATAAGCACAGGAGAACTTTGAGGAGGCCTAGCCACAGTTGAGCCAAGTCTCTTATTTATGCCAAGGTCAAGTCCCTGAAGGGGAGACTCGGACCCCGAGTCTTGGGATGGAGCTCTCTGGGTGGATGCACTCAGAAACATTGCAACCCCCAATTTTGCCAACTCCAGAGCCCTCAGGAGCAGCTCAGTGCCTCTTGCTCTCCAGGACATCAGCTATTCACTTTCTTGAAGGCAAAGCAGAGAGCACATGCCTTGAAAGGCAATAAGCAAACAGAGGAGAAAAGTAGAATAATAGGAAATAGTTACCTTTCCAAAAGGAGAAGTAAAAGAAAAAAAAAAAAAACATGGGAAATGCAGAACTGATAGTAATATAATATACTAAATAATATACCCCAGACTGGAAATATAATATTCAAAAACAGGAAATAACTCAAATGCCCATCAACAATATAAGGATAATTAAATTAGGTATATTCATTCGATGAAACACTGTAACAGTAGAAACGGACAAACCATGATAAAGTAGACAAGTTATACAAACATAATATTGAGGAAAAGAGGGGACTGACTCAAAAAGTTCTATTTGTGTAAGATTTTTAAAAGCAGGCAAAATTAATGTATGCTAAATAAGTTAAAATAGTGATTATCTTTGTGAGGAAGTAATTACGGGGAGAGGTCCAGTGGGAGTTTCCTTGGGTGCTATTATGTTCTCTATTTTGATCTGGGTCCTGGTTACAGGTTTATCTTATAGAATTTCATCAAACTGCACACTTGTAATTAATGCAATTCTCTGAGCCTATATTATACTGTAATTTGAATATAAACAAAACAACTTTACTTAAAAGGAATTGGTGGTGGATCTTTAAAGATTTCACATCCCACCAAGTATTTCTCAAAATACCAAGAACTAACGTTGTAAGTAGTATCTCTTGACAATATAGTCTGCTTCATTTATTTTTTCTGCTTATTTATCTTTTCACTTATACCAGCTCTGTGATATGGTCTGTTATCAGGCAGACCAGTCTCTCCTTGAATCTCTTTTTTAATTTTCAGAAGTGTCTTATATAAGGGAAAATTGACATTCATATATTTTGAAAGCTGGTAATTGTTTGGTGTATCTGATAAGCTAGGACTTACATGTGGTTGACAGTGATGTGGTTGATATTGATGATAATGATGAGAGCTATTTCTATTAATAACATTTATCGAGGACTTAATATATACCAGGCATTCTTGTAATCACATACTACATTAACTAGTTATCACTGCCACAATCCTAAGATATATAAATGGGCTTTGAAGGATATCAGTAGCTCTGGTATTTTTTAGTTTTAGGCTGATTTAACATATTTAGGGCACTTGCTGAAGAAAATAATATAAAGACATATCTATGATTGAATAAGAGATCTGGATGTACAAAAACCCTTTTGCTATTCGGAAACTTATTTTTTCAAATTCCTTTCCATTTTTAGATAATCATTCCTCTCACTCTGCAGTCACTTAAAAATTAAAACGGCTTGTTCTGAATGAGTTTTGCTTCAACGGCCTCCCTCTAGCCCACTTTTTCCTTCTTGGGTGTGTGATTTTCTTTTTTCATTCTAAGACTAGAGGAAATTGAATTGCAGAAATTGTCCCATTATATCCTATACATTATAATACGGTGATGCTCTAAATCTCATTACACTTGTCAGTTCTTTAGGGGTAATTTTTTGAAGAATCTGTTTCTGGGAAGAAAACCTGTTCCCTGACAAGGGTGTCCATAGTGATATCAATTTTATAACACCCTTTGCTCAAATGAAATGTTTGCTCTCTGAGAGTACTAAGGAATAAACAAAGGCTTTTATTAAGGCATTAAATTTAGTGTAATTAGATGTTTATGGTTCCACAGTAAAGAGCAGATGGGAGAAGAGTAAGCCATGCCATTACCACTAATCATTACCTCCTCATCCTGCCTGCGCTGTCACTAATGGGGATTTCCCAATGGTGACTCTTTGTCATTTGACCTGTGATTTGTCCTTTAGCCTTTAGTGTTTCTGTGATTTTTGTTGTTCCTGATTTTTAAAAAACATTCTTACCAAACCTCTGTATCTTCTAGCCTCCCCATTTCATCTATCATTTATTAATCAACTTAAAAAATACTCTGTTATTGTCTATGAAGAACTTGAATTCTAGAAACAAAACCTTGCACCTGTTGCCAGCTCTCTCCATAATGATTTGACTGCATTTCATGAATGGAGCTCTTAATGGTTGTTAAGGAACTGGAATTTATTACCTCATAAAGTAAGACTTACTTATTAGTGCACTACTGCTTCCTTCAAATTGTTTTCATTTTACTCTGTTTGTCAAAAGGTGGGGGGGTGATGGTTGAACTCAGAAAACGTGGTTATTCCAAGAAGAGGACTCATATATGTGCTGATAGAGTCTCCTGAAATATAAGGTTGTAAGCTTAGATTAGTTCTACAGAGTACCCAGGTAACTGAATTGCTAGTTTAGTCAACTTGATCGGTTCTGTGGCAAAACACATATACATTCAGTCTTATGCCATTTATAGCATTTTGCTTTGGGGAAAAAGCAATATAGAGGGAGGTTGATAAGTGCACACTTCAACTTTGTTTTCCAAAGGAGCATTCACCTTGGTAAAAATTAAAGAATAGGTTATAATTTCAATGACATTATTTACAAGACTAATATGTAGTATTTACTGAGGGCTTACTAGTAGCCAGGTACTTTGCTAAGTACTTTATATGTTTAATATAATTTAATCTTCACACACACAAACTCTTACTTGAGCATAAACTATTATTTTCCCCTTTTTCTTAAGGAGGAAACAGCTGGTAAAAGCTAGTCATCTTGCCTCAGGCAACTCAATTGTTAAAAGTCAAAGACAGATATAAACTCAACTCAGATATGATTGACTTAAGAATCCAAATTTATAGCCATTTCTTTATTCTACTCTGAAACTGTGAACTCCCTCCTCAACTCCTACCCAGTTATTGGTTGCCATGCTAGAGAACTGCATTGCAATTGTAGGACAGTGCTAGAAGCTTTTTTTTTTTTTAAATCAGGCATTTTAAGTGGAAGCTGGCAAAATGGTTGTCCGTTTTTTAGTTTCGTTTAGCTTGAATATAGTTTAGTTTAAATTTTCCAGCTGGGAATGGCTTCTTGAATCTAGGTTCAGAATAGGCCAAGCTGGGTTTAGCCAGCATTAGTGTTTTCCTAGGAAAATATAGGCTTAGTTTAGAGAAAAAGCCAAAGGTATATAAAAAGGGTGATTTTTGACTCTGGAATCTCAGCAGTGTAAGGAGGAGAGAGAGAATGGTTGGTGTGATGGAGAAATCAGGGCAGAGTCCTGTGTCATCTGTGCAGATGCTGGAGACAAAATGTTGGCAGGTGTAATAGAAGAAAGACAACAGGCTAACATTTTTCAGTGAGGACTAGGGAGTTTTGTGAGGTTGGTAGAAAACTGCCACAAAACATGTGGCAAGTTGCATAATCGGATGGCTTCCTAGGGTAGCTGAGGAAGGAGGGAAGTGCTACAGGATGGAAACAGCTCTCAGGAGCAGAGCAGACACCAAAGTCATCTGAAAACATAATTGTCATTGAAGAGTGAAAGAAGTAACAGCCACCATTTGAGTGGAATGTAGGGGAAACAGTGTCTTCAGAGGGCTCCAAGTTTCTTTTGGGGTGCTGGTTTCTCACAGTGTGTTCCCCAAACCAGCAGCATCAGAATCTTCTGGGAAGCTGTGGGAAATGCAAATTCTGTGCTCCTATGACAGACCTACTGAATCAAAAACCCTGGTGGTAGAGACCAGCAATCTGTGCTTGTGGTGGTTTGGAGATTAAGAAAACACATGTTCTTTATCTTAATCCATCCCTGTAGGTATGAACCCATTGTATATACTACCTTTTGATAAGGTTACTTCACTTAAGGTGTGACCCAGGTGAATCAGGATGGGTCTTAATACCATTACTGGAGGCCTTAAAGAGAAGGCCAGAGAGAGAAGCCTTGAGGAATAGCCAGAGGCTAGAAGTCAACAGAACCTGGAACAGAAAGGAACAGACAGCTGGCATGTACATTGCCAAGTGGTGGAAAAGCCATGGAACCCCAAAGATGGCATACCAGTCAGAAGATCCAGATCTCAGAGGAAGCCAGCCTTCTACCCTCTGAAACTGTGAGCCAATAAATTCATGTTGCTAAATCACCTCATTGTATGATATGTGTTTTAGCAGTCAGGAAACAAAAATAGTGCTTTAATGACATTCCAGCGATTCTGAGCCCTCAAGTTTGGGAAGTACTGTGTTAAAGCAAAAAGATGATGGGAATTTTCAGAGAGAAGGGTTACATAGAGAGGGTTTTGCTGAGGGCAGCAGAAGATTCTAGAAGCCAGGGTGGGGGCTTTGAAGGGTGAGGGATCTGAGGGAGAGCTGTATATCTCGGTGGGCACGGATAGTGGGAGATGTGGACATCTGTGGTAATTAGGACTGGGACCATCCATCCTGATGGAGTCCTAGAGGAAGGAGGGAAACCAATTACAACTAGAGTTTCAGGAAGAGTGAAAGCCCATCTTTTAAGAAGATGTGAAGCTCCGTGGGCCTCCCTGGAATCTGATATCTTCTGTGCCCCCTGCTAGGATCAGTACAGTTAGTTAAAGGATGGTATAGTGAAGCAAAGAAAACCCTACAGAAGGGAGCCAAGACCTCTCACTTGAGCCCCTTAGTTATTGTGCTGATCCGTTCATAGACATAGCCTTTATCTAGTTGGTAGCAGCAGAACGTGGCGGCTACTTAACTCTAATGTTCACGAAATAGACTACAAAGATGAGTCATGGATTTTCTTGAAATCTTGGGATTTGAAATAGAATAAATTAATAAATCAGGTTTTCTCTTCCGAGAGAGCAGAAGAAATGATTTTTAAAACTCCAACAGGAATTTCAGCGTTAAAAAAGACAGAATAAATCAATACTCATCAAAATATAACACAGAATGACCCTATAATTCAGCATCTTAGTAACTTATTCCCTGTGTCTGAGTCATTTCTCTGGACAGTCAATGTATTAAGGCAACATTATGACCCAAGAAGAGTGTGACCCGGGGTTGTACCCTTCACCCTTTCCCCATCACAATTATAGATTCATATAACATCTGGTGTTGTTAATCAATGACTTCCCAGATTTCTTTCAATTCTTTTTCATGCTGACTCCAAGTCATATAATTCCATCCTAATCAAGCACATACACTGTTTTCCTACAAAGGAGCTTGCTTGACGACACAAAGTCAGAAAGAAAGATAGCCTAATTTAAATGGTTTAAAGAGCAAAAAGTTATAGTACATAAGTCACCGGCAGTAGAGAAATATCTATAACATAAAACATAAATTCTGAAGTATGGGCAACACTCTAACATAGAAACTATATCTAGGTAATGTATATGGATATGCATTGCCCAATGGCATCCTCCAGCAGTCAGTAAGCTCACAAACGCTGCCAGTAATCCCTTTTCACTGCCCAGCCTCGTCTGGACTGCACCGTGCTGTCTTCTAGACAGTGTGCTTAGAACCTCAATTACTGCAAGTAGACAAGGGATGCCAAGTCTTGTGACCTTGTTTTCCTATATGCACGTGCTTGTTCATATGTGAGCATGCACGCTCACACACACACACACACACACATCGGGTTTGCCATAAACTGTGGAACTTTTTAGTGACTCCATGCTGGCCATGTAAACACAGAGGGCAATATTGTCAGTTACAGAGATAAACTCACCAAAGGATGAAACACATTTAAATAGCATGGATCAAGTGACACAAGGAAAGCTTATATGAAATTATATGATTCCCCAATCGCTCACAGTGTTTAACATTTCGTTTCTTTTAATGTATCATTATATCGGATACCATGCTAGGAATTTTCACAGAAAAAAATTTTATATAATTTTTACAAAGCATCGTTCCCATTTTGGGAATGAAAAAAAAAGTCCCAGAGAAATTCTTAACTTGATTAAACATGCACAGCTAATAATTATGGGCAGTGAAAGGGTACAGATCAGTGTTACTGGATTCCAAAAGCTATGCATGCCCCACCAAAATGCACCTTCCACAGGGAAGAATTGTCCTCATCATTATGGGAAAACTTATTGAGAACTTACTCTGTTCTAGAACTAGTTCCAAAAGCCTTATGTGCATTAAATCATTTAAACCCTACCACAACCAAAATAGAGTAGTAGATCCATCTTACAGATGATAAAAATGAGTCCCAGAGGAAATAAATAACTTACCCAAGGTCAGAGACCCAGAATGTAGCCTTGGTGGAATAAAATTGCAAAAGTTGTCATAGGAAGTGTTAGTTTAGCTATCTGTGATTGAGAACAGGCACTGAGACCAAACCTACCTGGAGTTGAATCAAGGCTCTACTGCTTATAGCTGTGTGACTACAGGAATGAAACTCAATTTCTCTAGCCCTCGTTCCCTCCTCTATCAAATGGGCATAATAATAGCCCCCACCCCAATGGAGTGGTTGTGAAGTTCATGAGAAGGGTTTAGGGCAGTGGTCAGCACATGATAAGTGATGGGAATTGTCTCTATGGCATACAATTCAGAGAGAGTGCAGTTCTCTCAAGGCGTAGTTTGTGACATGTTTCATGTGTAACCATTGTGGACTCTAAAAGCAGAAAACAAGACCCTTTAGAAGTGTTTCTATACAGAAAGTCCTCTCAATTATACACAGGGCTCTTCATCGATGGTCAATATTCTTTGTAAAGAACAATCTTATTTGGAGAAATGCCAGGAATTATTTTCTGCCTCACTTCCGTGGTTCATGGAGGTGTTTTATCGCAGGCTTGTTTTCAGCTTCACTACTATGGACACTTGGGGCCTACAGATTCTTTGCTGTGAGGGGTTGTCCTGGACATTGTAGGATTTTTTAGCAGCATCCCTAGTCTCTACCCATTAAATGCCAGTAGAACTGATACCTCTTCCCCCAATTGTGACAACCAAAAATTTCTCCAGATGTGATGGTTTGAAGCTGTATGTATTCAGTAAGCATTGGTTGAATTTTAAATAGTGTATTTTGATAGCATATTCACTGGAATTGTGTTAATTGTACACTAGAATAAAAATGTTGACATTACATTGGAAAGAACCTATTGATGTGGCACATGTAGCTTTTTAGATCAAAGGTCAGTTTAAACACTGAGCTCTTAGCAACAAGGACAAAATGATTCCTGTTTGCCGTAGGGAACAAACCTCTTAAGTAGCTTTGGTTATCTGTCAGGATTACCATCCACCCATCCTGGAATTCTGGGAAATTTACTCACAGTTTTATTCTTTAACTATCATGTCACTTCCCATGGCTGAGAGTAGGAAAGCGGCTCTCAATTTGAACAGCTGTCAGTATTTCTGGACAGACTAGATGAAGAATGGGAGGAAGAGAAGTTGGTGTAACTGTTTGCTATATAGGCCCATTTCTTTCCTAGAACCTGAGCCCAGAGTAATCACTGTGGTAGCCTAAACCTAATCTATGCTGGGCTATTTTACAATGGCCTATTCTCGAACCCCAGGGTTTGATGTAAATGAATTGGTAGGAGATGACTGGTATATTCGTTGTAATATCATTAAACTTTACAATTATGTGCACTGTTCTCCCTCATTCTTGGAGTGATTGGATGAATTACCATTAAGAATGAAGCCAAACCCCTCCCCTCCCACTCGAGAATTTTATGATAGTTTAGACAAGTCAGGAAATGACTGGGCACATGATCATTTTTTTGAAGGGACAGAAGGAGGAGGAGGAAAGGCAAAGGATTTGCTAACATGACTCACACTTGATGAAGCTCTGCTCTTTCTCAGCAGTTAAGAAATCAGAACACTTTTTTTTTTTTCTAAGAAGACAGGCTAAGTCATTTGCCACTTTTGAAAGGTAATTTAACATTGTCAAACATGTTAGTGAAATAATAACAGGACAAGTTCCTGTCTCTTCAAAGAGATCTGCCAAGCTTCCAAGTCATTGACATAAACATTGTAATCAGCCCATGCAAAAAAACCCACCCCACCCCCCTTTTATAAAGCTATTTATCCCAGGATGTAATCAAAATGTTTTGGGGAAAGTAGAACTGGAACTGAATAGGTTAGGTAAGTGATGATCAGAGCTATTGTAATCTATTCTAGAACAGTCTTTAAATTTGGTTGCCTTTGGCAAGCATTAGGAAGAAATCATACATCATAAAATCCTTCAATTTTTCCCAAGGAACCAAGCTATTCAAAAGGTTACACACTTAGTAAAATATGTGATTCACCTAGTACTGTAGCTCAAAGACTTGTAGTAATGCTTTATAAAAGAATGTATGTTAAATAAGGGTAAGCATCACAGATTCCATAGAGCTTGCATTATGATTTTGATTAAAAAAAAAGCTTGTTTAAATAAATAATGTCCAGTTATGTATGCTCTAATTCACTTATATGCCCAAGTTCCACCATATAGTGGGTATTGGCTGAATTTTAAACATTGTATTTTGATAGCCTATTCATTTGAATTGTGCAAAGTAAATGAGTTTTACTTATAATTTTGTGAAATAAACATTGTTCCATGAATGTTAGAGTTTAAAACAGATTTGAATCCACTTGGAAAGTAGATTGTCATACTGTCACCATACTTCAGTGTCATGAAGAGAAATTGAAAAAACCTTAGCAAAGATCAGTCACGGGAAAAATCTTCTATCCACTGAAGCCCATCTCCATGCCAGAAGGCGTTCACTGCCTTTATTCTTCTTTCCGCTGGCCTCAGTGCCCACTCAGTGCCCCAACCACACCCCACTCAGTGCCCACTCAGTGTGGTTCCCCAACCACATCCCACTCAGTGCCCACTCAGTGTAGTTCCCCAACCACATCCCACTCAGTGCCCCAACCACATCCCCGGGCACCCAGAGAGCTCCTTTGTCCTAGACTCATCCTTCCCTCCTCTTCAACCCTCCCTCTTCCCAAATATATCCTACTTTACTATAACTGAGTCCCAAGGAAATGCTAGATAGTTTAGCAAATTAATTATAACGCATGTATCAATTACTTAGATAGCATAAATAGCAAGCATTTATTTTGCACAACTAAAATTAACTTAGTGGGTTATCTATTTTATTGGTATTTACTCTTGATTCAAGGATTCCTGGAAATGGGTGCCTTAAATATTAGCAGTATAGCCCAGTGAACAAGAGGCTGCTTGAGTATGAATCTTGGTTTGTCTGTATTAACTTTGTGACTTTGGGCACATTACTGGATCTATCTGGGCTTCTGTTTTCTCATCAGTGAAATAGGATAACAATAATAAGAACGTCCTTCTCATAGGGTTGCTTTGAACATTTATTGAGAGAATTCATTTACAGTATTTATAATAATGATTGATTCATAATAATCCTAAAAAGCATTAGTCATTCCTCATAATCTGAAAGCTGGGGCTAAATTGGGGGTACATTCCATTCTCTATGGCAGACAATTCAGAGATATATTTGCATAAAGGGTGGGTTGGGAGGAGCCTATAGTGTCCCCATCTCATAACAATGTTAAATGCACTTTCTCCGGGCTAATAAGAATGGCCCCATCTGCAACCTTCAGGAATATCATAGTAGTGGAAATTGGGATAAATTAGATTTTATATATTTTTAATATTTTTATTATAAACAATGAACAAACATACAAACATTCTTGACATAAAAACATTCTTGATACGGTTACAATCATTGGCTCACAATATTATCACGTAGTTGTACATTCATTACCATGATCATTTTTTTGAACATTTGCATCTCTCCAGCAAAATAAGAAAAAAGAAAAACTCATGCATGCCATACCCCTTACCACTCCCTTTCATTGACCACTAATAGTTCAATTTATTCTGTTTTAACCTTTGTTCCCCCTATTATTTGTTTATTTCTTATCCATATTTTTTACTCATCTATCCATACGGTAGATAAAAGGAGCATCAGACACAAGGTTTTCACAATCACACAGTCACATTGCAAAAGCTATATCATTATACAATCATCTTCAAGAATCAAGGCTACTGGAACACAGCTCTACATTTTCAGCCACTCTAATACACCTTAAACTAAAAGGGAATATTTATATAATACGTAAGAATAACCTCCAGGATAAACTCTTGAACCTGTTTGAAATCTCTCAGCCATTGATACTTTATTTTGTCTCATTTCTCTCTTCCCCCTTTTGGTCAAGAAGATTTTCTCATGGATTTGATATTTTCATAAATAGCCAAATCAGAATTAAGTGACTACAATTCTGAAGGTAGTCACTGTCCTTGGCGAAGACAAATTTTGAAACATAGATTGCTCTTGCAGTATGTTTTTACATGAGCTCATCATTATTGGGTGCAGTGGTGGAGTAGGGGATGATGAAAGCAAAGCACAGATCTAAGAAAAAATGACTCTTGTCACCACTATGAACCTGATTTTGGTATCTGAGGAAGAAATGAAAAGATGCTGATAGTTCATTTAGTGCTACAGAGTTTAGTGGTTTCTAACAGCCATGGGCTGCACTGGATTAATCAATTTACGTCCTTTCTTCCACCGGAATAGGGGAAGAAAAAAGTATCCTTTATTTGGAACTTCTTTAAAAAGTAAGTTTCACCACCTTAGTTTGTGAAATACAAATGTAGAAAAAAGGCAGTCAGAAATTTTGAAATTAGATCAAGTGCATCTGGCCTTCATTCAAGAACAAGCATTAGCATATGACTCTGATCAGCACGTCCTTTGCTGGAGCCAATATTACATTTAAATTTGAATTTTGCATTTATATATTCTTATCAGTTATCAGCCCCCTCAATAGCTGGTGCTGAGGTGGAATTGGAGCAAAAGACATGAAAAGAAAAGGAAAGGCAAATTTGGGCTGAGAGAGAAGACAGTGGGATGCAGACCCGGCAGCACCTCAGCCAGCCCAGCGTGGGGCTCCAGCATGGCCAGGCCCTGGGCAAGGTGGGTCTCTGTGGTTGACCAGCCATGGAAGGAGCCGATAGTTGGTAGCCTTTGCTGGACAGGAAGTCTCTCCTTGAATAGGACACACCATGCTAGCACAGGCTGTTAACTAGCCGTTTGATTAAAAAAATGTGGTATCATTTTTACCACAAAATTTAAGCAAACAGATGCTTTTGCATGTAAATGCAGAATGGACAAAGAATGGAACAAGTGCCTAAGAAGAGTTAAAATGTAAAGAACTAGAAAACTTTGATCCCGCTAAATCGAATTCTGATGGGTTCAACAATAGGCCTTTATGTTTCCTTAACCACTTTCAAAGAGATCTTTCTAAAAATAACTTTGAATAATGAAGCTTTACAACTTATCTTTTAAAAGTTAAGAATGAAGACAGAAAAAATGCAGGGTAGAGGCTCCTCAATTCCTCTATCTGGAAGATACATGAAAGAATTATTCATTTCAATTTTGAACAGGGAGGAGTTCTATTTTTGGTAACCTTTGGTGCTCTGAATAAGACCAGGTTATGTTCTGCTGTTCTTTCTACTCAGATCATCTAAATTGTACCAATGTTTACACCATCTTTTTACTGAAATAGTTTGTGCTCTAGTTTTTTCACACATATGAAAATCCAAAATAGCATGCTAACCTTTTAGATCCATGCAAATATAATATATTCTCATCTAGAAAGAAGTGTTATTTTGGATAATACTAGCTGCTATAACTACAATAACAACACAAAATAGCTGGAAACTCCAACAGGAAAATCGTACTTGGTCTCACACCCTTGATCCAGGAATCCTGGCTTCTTCTGTCTTGTGGTGCTACTATCTCCCAGTCTCCTTGCAGTCCTTTCTAGAAACCTCCACATTCAGCCAATCAAGCAACAAATAGAGCACAGAAAATCAAGATATAGCCAGACCTCTCAGTAGTATGCATTTGACAAGCCCCAAACTTGCCACAAAGGAAATAGAAAAGTATAGTTGTTTCAGTTTGCTAAGGCTGACAAGATGAAATATACCAGAAATGGATTGAGCTTATACAAAAGGTATTTATTAGATTACAAATTTATAATTCCAAGGCCATGAAAATTTCCAAACTGTCCAAATTGACACAGCATCAACAATTTGGGCATTTGGTGGCATCTCCACTTAAGAAAGGCTGATCACACCTGAGGTTTCTCTGACTCATGGGAAAGCACATGGCGACATCTGCTGTCCTTCTATCATGGCTTCTAGTTTCAAATGGCTCTCTCAGCTTCTGGCAATCCTGGGGCATTTCCTTCTGCATCTCCAATAGTCTATGTCTTGGTTGCATCTCTCTGCTGCTCTGGTTCGGTCTCTGAGCTCTCTCTACGTTTTCTGCCTTTTATTCTCTTCATGCAGGGCTCCAGTAAAAGGATTAAGACCCACTCTGAATGGGAGGGATCACATCTCCATCTAATCAAAAGGTCCCACCCACAATTGGGTAGGCTGCAGCTCCATGGAAACAACCTAATCAAGAGATCCCACACACAATGAGTCTGCCCTCAGAAGATTGGATTACAAGAACATGACTTCTCTGGGGTACATTCCGTTTCAAACCAGCACAGTGTGTGTGTGAAGGAAAATAGATTAGTATTAATAAATATCTAACCAGTCCCTGGCAAAAATGGTTGTATAGTAATGATGTGTTCCTGAATGTCTACTCATAATATTCCCAGTCTGTCCTAAAAAGGTTACTTTGAAGTTTTATTATCTGGAGGAGGTGATAAGATTGATCCAAAAGAGAATTTGGTGTCATTAAAACATTTTATCAGGACACTGTATATTTGTAATGGAACTGGCTAAACCTGGCATTGGTGCTTATTTCAAAATAAGTGAATTATATTTCTATGGCTTGGAAACAGTGTGGACTCAAGTTAGCATGTCATTTTTGGTGGACCATGTGGCAACAGGCCTGACAACCTCCTTTTGGAGGATGCAAGATTGAGAAAGATTTGCATTTAAATACAGAAAGCTTCTTTACCTCAGTGACTATGTCCTTAATAAAATGGAGATACATGTACACTTGTCTCTATTAGTGCATTTAATTTTGCTTCCCTAAACTGCAAGCTCAGTGAAGTCAGGAATCACATCTATTTTACTCAGTGCCATGTATTTTGAGGCAGGGGACACTGAAGCTGGCTTCCTACCAATTTAACAAAACTGATATTTCCAACTTCATCCAGATTCCCTATTTTGTGATGTCACATTGTGTATTGGTTTGTTAGCTGCTATCAGAATGCAATATACCAGAAATGGAACAGCTTTTTAAAAAGGAATTTATTAAGTTACAAGTTTACAGTTCTAAGGCCATAAAAAAGTCCAAACTAAGGCATCAAGGAAAGATACCTTGACCCAAAGAAGGCCAATTGGTCCAGAATACCTCTGTCAGCTGGGGAGGCATCTGCTGGTCCTTTGGCTTCTGGTTTCAAAGAGCTTCCCCAGGGGCATTTTCTTTCTGCATCTCCAAACATCTTGGTCTGGTATTGGCTCTGAGCTTCCTCCAAAATATTTCCCTTTTTAAAGGACTCCAGTAAACTAATCAAGACCCACCTTGAATGGGCAAGTCACATCTTCATCTAATCAAAAGGTCACCCACAATTGGGTATGTCACATCTCCATGGAAATAATCCAGCCACAGCTTCCCCTTCACAATATTAATTTGAGATGAAAAGAAACTAGGCTTCCCCCACAAGATTGGATCAATAAAAGCGACATGGCTTTGCTGGGGTACATAACAGCTTCAAACTGGCACACATTAATAACTTGAAATCCTCCACAGTGGAATTATACATGGCATAAATGAACAAATATTACAAATGAGGTGTTTTTTTTTTTTCTGTTGAAAAGCTGAGTTAGCAGGACACTACCACCTGTTTACCAACCATTTATCAGCCGCATAATTGCCCTGAGTAAGATTAGGTTAGTGTTTGCAAACACTTCCAAAAATGTCATGTCTTAGCCAAACAATGAAAGAAGAGGTGGGGCAAGATGATGGCATAGGGAGTTGTGGAATGTAGTTAGTCCTCTAGAGCAACTAATAAATAGCCAGGAACTGCCTGGAATGGTTTGGGGGCATCTGTGACCAGACACACATTGTATACCAATCTTGAACATGTGGAAGGGCTGAGATCACAGCACAAAACCAAATGGAAATGCCCTCATATAGAATGTGGTAGTGAATCCATAACGATCTGATTATACTGGAAACAACTGATTGTGGATAGATTATATAGTATGTGAATAAAACTGTTTAAAAAATAAACAGAGAGAACAAGTGCTGGAGACAATGTTGAGAGAGAGATGTACCTATTCATTTTTGGTAAGGAAGTGGAATGATGCAGCCCCTCTGGAGGACAGTGTGCTGGTTCCACAGGAAGTAAGTATAGGGTTGCCATATGATCCTGCAACCCCATTGTTAGGTATGTGCCTGGAAATACTGCAGGCAGGGACACGAATGGACATTTACAAACTGGTGTCGTGTTTATGGCAGCATTATTCATGATTTGCAATGGATGCAGGAGGCCTAAGGGTACACAGCTGATGAACAGAGGGGAAACTGTGGTGTATGCATGTGATGGAACACTGGGCGGCTGCAGGAAAGAATGAAATTGTGAGGCATGCAGGTAGGTGAATGGACCTTGAGGACAATGTGTTGAGTGAAATAAACCAGAAATGACAAGACAAACATTATAATACCTCACTAATATGGACTAACTATAATGTGCAAACTCTGAGAATTGAATCCAAGAACATAGGTTATCAAGGGAAGGCTTATTGTAAAGGTTCCTAAATTGTGAGTTTTTACAGCCATCAGATCTATACCTGAGATGTAATGGTTATTTCTAAATTTCGAGATGCGGAGCTCTTTGTGAATAACCTGGTCATTCCATGGAACTTCGGGTATCCGTGTGACACTTGAGACTCAGAGATAGAATTCTGCAGCTATGAAAGTCAGCATTACCCCGTACAGCAAATATTGTAGGAAGCTGAAAAGGAGATCATATATTAATTAGAGATATGAATGAAGCTGATCTGGTTAGGACTAAGTTAAATCAGACTGAAGGGTAAAGGATGATATTGATTGTGTTTTAAAACTTCAACTTCTTGTGTAATCCAAAGGAAGAGATGTTTATTTGGTGCAAAATTTATATTTTCTGTAGCACACTGTCTAATTTAACCTGCATGGTCAGTTTATTTGAACACCATAACTACACAGAACCTTGAATAGGGAGTGAGATCTTGTTGGTTTGTACAGGTTAATGTGATGCTCTCATACATCCTGGAGTAATCTGGGCAAAATTAAAAAAGTATAGCAAAGTCCCCTAGAAGGATTGGGGGAAAATATGGAAATATTAAACTTCCCCACCTGCAGAATTCCTGATATTCTTACAAGTATTGGGGACTACCAACTTATTAGGCCAATCTCTCGATCTTGGCGCTTGCCCATATGAAACTTAATCCTGCAAGGAAGAAGTTAAGCCTACTTATAATTATGCCTAAGAGTCACCTCCAAAGAACCTCTTTTGTTATTCAGATGTGGCTTCTCTCTCTAAGCCATGTCCACAGGAAAACTCATCACCCTTCCTCTTACATGGGACATGACTGTCAGGGGCAAACATCTCCCAGGCAATGTTGGCCATACTCCCATAGATAAGCCTGGTCCTGGCATCATGAAAGTGAGAATGCCTTCTTGACCAAAAGAAGGAAGAGAAATGAAACAAAATAAAGTTTCATTGGCTGAGAGATTTCAAATAGAGACAAGAGGTCATTCTGGAGGTTATTTTTAAGCATTATATAGATATCCCTTTTTAGTTTTACTGTATTTGGATAGTTAGAAGAAAATACCTGAAACTGTTGAACTGTAATCCAGTAGCCTTGATTCTTGAAGATGATTGTATAACTATATGGCTTTAATGGTGTGACCATGTTGATTGTGGAAACCTAATGACTGGTGTGACCATGTGATTGTGAAAACCTAATGACTGACACTTCCTTTATCCAGTGTATGGACAGATGAGTAAGAAAATAAATATAAAATATATATTAAAATAAAAACAATAAAAGAGTATTTCTTGCATGTATTGTACAAGGTGGCTTTATTTGGCATGGTTGATTAGGGTTACGGTTAAGTTGACAGAGACATCATCTTGCATGGGTTTCTGTGATCACTGCAGCAGTGGGGAAAGATGCTCTTCTAGCCTCCACCCAAAAGTGACTCATGTCATTCCCATTTAAATGGTCAAAACAAGTCACTTGGCTACCCTTAAAGGGTACAAGGAAGTATATTCCTACTATGTGTCTTAAATGGCAGAACAAATAGAATTATTTGAAAAACACTAATATTAATGGCAATTATAGTAGTTTAGTAAATAAGAGGATGGGCTTGATCAGATAAAGCCAATGTAGTTAATTTCTCTATGCCTCAGTGTCCTTTGCTCTAAAATGTGTTGTAATGAAGTTTAAGTGATATGATGTATATCAGTTATGCTTCCCAATCTTTTCTTTCCTTGGACACAGAGAATATGGTAAAATTTATACCAAACACTGGATTCAAAGATCTTGTTGCTTATGACCAGCAACAAATGACCTGGGTGTTCTGGCTTCCGTGGAGCCAGAGGGGATCAATAGCTAAGTCACCTCTAATTCACTGCAGGCCACAGGGGACTTAGCGCACCAAAAGAGCTCAATAAATCTTAGCTTTTGCTTCTATTATTTTTTATTTGTTGCTCAATCAGTAGCAAATGAATATACAGATGTAGTCACACAATGACTGTGAGGTTGGAATTCTTATTCCCCTTTCACATATGAGGACACTGAAGCTCAGAGGATAGACCCACGGCCCATCTCCCAGCTATATTAAAGGCATCAAGAGACCTGCCTGTAGGCCCAATGCCTACAGTTATGACACAGCTGCCTCAATGCCTTATAAAGAAGAACCTCATGAGTTCTTCAAAGAAAATAACAGCCAGGTTCACCACCTGATGCAAATGAGAAGTGCCCTGTTGACTTTACTGCACCTTTTGATTTATATTATTTAACTACAAGTTTTAGGATATTCTTAAATGAGAGCAACACCTATGCTTGGCCTGAAAGTGCATGGGGAAATGTTTTTTCCCTTTCAGAAAGGAAGTTTTAAAGAGATGTGCTCAGTTCAAGATTGCCGACTCTAAAAATTATTAAATCCACTCAAGGGAAACTATGTGCTATCTTGACTTCCTCTGTCACTATACTTATAAGTATGTATTGCCTTATTTTACCAACCCAGAGCAATGGATGCAGCAGGATTTTTCATCTCCATTCAACTCTCAATGACATATACATTATTGGAGATTTCTTTTCAGTTGCCCTTAAAGAGGAAAAAATAAATAAAAAGAAAAGCAAGTCATCACCATCATCTTAATTAAAAGAATGGGCAGATTTATTAGATGGCTATTTTTAACTAAACCCCAATGATCTCAATAACCTATAAACTCAGCAACCAGGAAGTGAGTTCACCGGTTGCCTGAGTGAGAATGAATTATGTTTGTTATCCCAAGAGGGCTTGTATATTTTCCATTGCCAGTGAGATCTTTTTTTTTTAACTCAAGAAAATACATAAAGAAAAGAATTTTAATATTATTCTACTTGGTTGGCTTGATTGGAATAAAGATTAAAATTCTCTTTAAGGTCCATTAGAATAATTTTAAATGTACCCATGAACCTTTTTATGCTTCTTACTTCACCCCAGTCCCAAATCTCAAAACTAACAGGAAATATGGACTAAAACAAAGTCTATCTTCAAAGCTTTTAGCACCATATCTGTGCCATGGGAAAGGAAACATTTGATAAAGGAATTAGAACAGAAATCTTAATGGATTGTGGCAGGAGAAAGGAAGTTCAATTCTTCTTAGTTGCCTTGCAAAGTCACTCTTGAACTTCACAAACTTCATTTAATCGGTAGAATTTACCTTGCAGGTGCAAAAATATGATTTAGCTTTTCGTTAGACTTAAACACATTTAGGGGTTCATTAAGTGGAATTTGGATTGCTTGCAAGATGCTGTTCAATAAAATAGTTTTAAATATTTTTCTGGGCTCTTTTTTAAAATTTTCCAGTCCTTGTAATTTATTGGCCTGTATCTTATAACATAGTAACATCAGATTCATGAAGCACGGGCTTTAAACACCACAAT
>PVIY010021139.1:0-42864 GCA_004026745.1 Myrmecophaga tridactyla
GAGCCATTAATCACTTCCTTACTCTCCCCACTTCCATTCTGTGTTACAGAAGCTTTACCTTGGGTATTCTACAACTGAGAAGTACAAACAAAGAGATTCCCAAGTTCCCAATCGAGAGCCACAGCTTTCCCCTGGGCAGTCTGTGCTGCTGGGGATCCTCATCCCCTCCAAGCCATGTTACAGATGTTCTATTCCAGGCAGCTGTGGCCATGAGAGCCAGATCTCACTTCCCATACCTACCCCCCATTCAGGGCTGAAAATACTAGAATCCTGATTATCTCCATTCCGTGTGCTTACTGGGTGGAGCTTCCATGTGGAGACAAGCAAACTGATAAGATCAAAAGCTGCCACAGCCTCCCCCATCCAAGTGCCTGATCCTAGAGTGGAAATTTCACCTTGGGAAAATTGGGAGCCTAACCTAAACTCCAGTGGTCCAGGGGTTCTGCCCAGGGCAAAGGCAGACCATAATAACTAAGGGGAATGAATTTATATGGAACGGAGCCTGGAGAACAGCATTCCTAAGATCTTGGTGGAGAGCAATGAAGAGGAGGCTGGTAAATCCATAATACAAGCAAAATTGAAGAATAGCCAGTTTTTACTAGAGAGAACTAGGGAAAGCACCAGCCAAGAAGTAATGTCTGGAGATCAGAAGCAATTCTTAGAGATGGGATATGGTGTGCATGTGCTAAGATACACCCACTCAGGAGAAATCAGATCAGAAAATAGGGTGAATGCTCAAAATCATTCCTCAAGCTACACACAGATCTAGCAAAACAGGGCAGAATACTGGCTATAAGGGGATTAAACACAAGCTCTGATACAGTGACAACTCTTGGAAAGCCAGAATAAAAATTAAATCACCTCATTCTTAGAAGTCTTGAAGCCTAATTGCATGCACAAGGCTGCATCTTCCAAAAACAATCACAGAGGTAACATCCAAGCTACTAGTCCTGTACTGAAAATGGGGCAAAATATATAAAATCCCTAAATTGGATAACAGCCTTCAACATACACATATATCCAATATCAAAGAGTGAAAAACTAATTAGTAAAGGTAAATTAAGCACAACCTTTCATCAATACATGGTTTATATCTACCCAAAGAACAAGCATTAGGTAGTCAGGTTAGATTATAAAAATAAAGGGAAAAATCTCATCAGGGGAACTAGAAGCTGCATACTGCTATAAGAGAAATAAACCCTGCAGAATTAGTTGACTCAAGTCATCAAACAAATGAACAAATTTCAAGCACCAACAAACACCAACCCCAGGTGAGGGCAGAAATCTGTACCCAGAATTGCTATATTATTTAAGTTGTACATTTTGGGGATTATGATTTCACTTTTAACATGTAAAGAGCGTGGAGTTGCCTTTCCCTTATTCACCACAAGAAAAAGACTGGACAAACTGAAAATCAATGACTTTTCTTAGTTCCATCAGAGAATCGTGGTCAAAAAGCAAACTACTACCCTAAACCTGAAGAGATAGATAGGTACAGAGAATCAAAACCAAGATCGGCTTACCTGAAGCAAAAGCCACTGGAGTTAGTAACTGATAGGAATATTTACATGGTCTTTGATGAATTGTTAAAGGCTGAGTGGGGACTAGCTTAAGAGTTAAAAACTCCTGGAGCCCAATATAAGAGGTTCCAACCAAATTTTTTTGGAAGGAACCCTACTAGGTTATCAGAGTGAAGATATGAGAAAATTCCCCCTCTTGTTTCAGGCAAAGTGAAGGAAAGCTATCAATTTTGAAATATATCCAGAAATTTCTTGATAAAAAAAGGCCTTTCCACAGGGTAAACTACCTACTAGAATCATCTCTGACTTGGGAGAAAGTCAGCTAGACAAGTCTAGACCTCTTTCACCTTCTTGTAAAATGTAAAGGGAGACTAAGAAATGTTTCTGAAGGTCACAGCTTAGCAACTCAGGCCCATTAAAAAGCTGGAGATTTAATAATATTGTAATAGAATGCTTTCTATCCCCCAAACCTTACCACTAAACAAACAGAGCTTCGGTATAGTAAGAGTGGATAATGACTGAGAAAGCTGGAAGACATAGATGATATATAAAGAAAGATTTCCTAGGGAAGCCCAAAGACAAGAGGGAAGAAAAACAAAACAAAATAAGAAAACTAGACAAAACAGAAGCCTTTGGTACCTACAACTATAGCAAACATTAAATGTCTAGTCAAATTAGCATAAAACCCCAAACTAAAGGCCCTTTTTACCTCAGTGCCCTTTATTGAGTGCATCATGCCCAGCTTTCAACAAAAAATTACAAGTCATGTGGAATGACAAAGGAAAATACAGTCTGAAGAAACAAAGCAAACATTAGAACCAGTCAGATATGACGCAGTTATAGAAATAATAACAGAGGAAAATTAAAATAACTATGATCAATGTGTTAAAGACTCTAATGGAAAAAGTAGAAAACATGCAAGAACAGAAGGGTAATGTAAACATAGATGTGGAACATCCAACAAGAAATCAAAGGGAAATGGTAGAAATAAAAAATTCTGTGACGAATTGAAGAATGTCCATTATAGGGCCATCAGCAGATTGAGCACAGCTGAGGAAAGAATCAGTGGCCTTGAAACTTTCCAAACTGTAATGTAAGAAGTTAAAAGAATGAAGAAAAAATAAAAGAATGGAACATCTAAGAACTGTGAGACAATTAAACAAAGAGCAATATGTATGTTATTAGAATTGCAGAAGGAAAAGAGAGAAGAAAATATTAGAAATATTTGAAGCAACACTGTCTTAGTACTTCACCAAATTAATGATGGATGTTAAATCAAATCTCTGGGAAGTTCAGAGAGTGCTAAGCAGGATCAAGCTCAAATATACACTGAGGCATATCTTATTCAAACTGTAGTGGAAAAAAAAGTAAATAGAAAATCTTGGAAGAAGTCAGAGAGAAGAAACACCTCACCTATAAAGGAACAAGGGTGAGAATTATATTGGGCATCTTATTAGAAACTATGACAAGAGTTTGGAGTCAAATATTTAAAGTGTTGAAAGAAAAACCCACCAACCTAAAATTCTCTTTCCAATGAAGCTATCCTTCAAATGTGAAGAAGAAATAGATGCTTTCTCAAATATACAAAAACCAAGGGAATTTGTTTCCAGTAGCCCTGCTTTGGAAAAATATGTTAAAAGAAGGATCTTCAAAGAGAATGAAAATTATTAGGTCAGAAACTCAGAAACACATGAGGAAAGGAAAAGCATTGGACAAGGAATAAATGAGGCTAAAATGAAATATTTTATTTTTCTCATTAAATCATTAATAGATAAATCTTACACCAAAATAATGATAGCAACACTGTACTTGGTGATTATAGCATGACAATAAGTGAAGTGAGTAAAAGTTACATTAAAAGAGATGGGAAGGAAGACTTGGGATTACTGTTATAAGATACCTGCATTACCTGAGAAGCAGCATAATATTATTTGAAAGTAGACATATGTTAGTTGTAAGTATATAATGAAAAGCCTTGTTATATAGTTAAAAAAAGATGTAATTGATGTGTTAAATGAGAAGAGAAAATAAGATCATAAAAAATGCTCAATTAAAACCAAGGAAGATAACAAAGTGGAAGAAAACAAAACAGCAAATAGAAAACATTTACAAACATGGAAGATATTAATCCAATTGCATCATTTTAAGTGTGAAAGGTCTAAATACACCAAATAAAAGACAGAGACTGTCAGAGTGGATTAATAAAAACACATGACCCAACTATATCCATGTAAAATAAACCCATTTTAAATATGTGACACAAATATATTAAAAGTAAAGGAATGATCAGAGTTCTTACTTGCCATGCTGGAGACCTGGGTTCAATTCCTGGAGCCTGCCCAGGCAAAAAAATAAAAATAAAAATAATGGAATGATGAAAGATATACCATGTTAGCACTAATTAAAAGAGAGTTAGAGCAGCTATATGAGCATTAGACAAAGAAGACTTCAGAACAATGAAAATGATCCAGGATAGAGTGATATTATATGATACTAAACAGATCAATTTTCCAAAAAGACATAATCTTTGTACCATGTATGCATCTAAAAGCATGGCATTGAACTTTGGGGGCAAAAATTGACATAAATGCAGAGAAATGGACAGATTCATTATTGTATTTGAAGATGTCAACAGCCCTCTATCTATAATTTACAGATTCAGAAGATAGAAAATCAGTAAGGGCATGGACGAACTGAACAGCACCCATCAATGAACTGGTTCTAATGGACTTTTAAAGAATATTTCAACCAATGGCAACAGAAAATAGACTTTTCTAAAGTTCACATGGAGCTTTAGACCAAGATAGACCATACCCTGAGACATAAAACACACATTGAGAAACCAAAAAGGATAGAAATTGTACAGAGTGTGTCCTCAGGCGGTAAAGGAATTAAACTATAAACCAACGACAGAAAGCTGGTTGGAAAATTTCAGAATAGTTGGAGATTAAACAACACATTTATAAATAGCATATGTGGATCAAATATATCTCAAGAAAAATAAAAATATTTTTTAAGTAAATGAAAATTAAAATATAATTTATCAAAAGCTGTGGGATCCAGTGAAATTGGTCCTCAGTGGGTGATTTATAGTATGGAATGCTTAAGCTAGAAAATAAGAGATATCTAAAATCAGTAAGCCAAGCTTCCACCCTAGGCAATTAAAGATCAATGTAATCACAAAACAAGGAGAAGAAATTATTAAATTAGGTAAATATCAATAAAATTGAAAACAGGAAATAAATGAGAAAATCAGTGGAACCAAAAGCTGATTCTTTGAAAAGATGAATAAAATTTTTAAAAGTCTGGCCATACTAAAGAAGAAAAAGAAGATGAAAAATACCAATACCAGAACTGAAACATGAATCATCACTCCAGATATCATGGGCATTAAAAGGGTATTAAAGTCATATGAATAACTATATGTCCTAAATTTGATGACTTGGATGAAATGGACCGATTTCTTGAAACAAACAAAACAACCAAAACTCATACAAAGAAATATAGATAATCTGAATAGCCCTAATGCTATTAAAGAAGTAAAATCATTAATTAACAACTTTCCAAAAAGAAGGCACCAGATCCAGACAGACATTTTCACTGCTGAATTCTATGAATTATGTAAAGTACTGAAGCTAATTTACATTAGTTAAGATTTTCCAGGAAAACAGAACTAACAGACTATATAGGAATTGGTTCATACAACTGTGGGGATTGGCAAGCCCAAATTCATTAGAACAGGCTACCGGATGGAAACTCTGATGAAGGTTTCAAAGAATTCCCAAGGAGAAGCTGGCTGACCAAAATAAAGATAGAAATTCTTCTGTCTGGCTGATGATATCATCATTTCTTCCTTTAAGACCTTGAACTCACAGGATGAGATTTTTCTCATTGCTGAAGGCAATTGCCACTGTTAATCATAAACATAATCAGCCATTGATGCAATCAATGGGCTAATGATATAAAGCCACAAAATATCCTCACAGTTCCAATCAAGCCAATGTTTGCCTGACCAAACAACTGGACATAACCTAACCAAATTGATATACGAGTTTAACCATCCCACAAATCTATAATCTTTTCTAGAACATAGAAGCTAGGTGAGCACTTTCCAACTCATTCTTCAATTCAGCATTACCCTAATATCAAAACCAGATGAATTATTAGAAGGCATCACAACTACAGACCAATGCTTACCAAAAAATATAAGTGAAAATATTCAATGGATAAAAAGAAATACTTAGGAATAAATCTAACAAAATATGTACAGGATCTGCATGCAGAAAACTCTGTTACAAATCTTTGATGAAAGAAGAAAAGAAGATTTAAATAAGCGGAGAGATATGTTCTTAAATAGGAAGACTCAGATTAAGACACCAATTGTCATGGTCAGGTTCATGTGTCAACTTGGCCAAGTGGTGGTACCTGCTTGTCTGGTTGGGCAAGTGCTGACCTGTCTGTTGCAATAAGGACATTTCATAGAATTAGATCATGATCACATCAGCTGTATCCACAGCTGATTCCATTTGTAGTTGGCTAAAGGGGAGTGTCTTCTGCAATGAGTGATGCTTAATCTAATCACGGGAAGCATTATAAGGAGGATTCAGAAGAGATAGGCTCCTCCTGTTTTTGGCTGGTGAGCCTCTCCTGTGGAGTTCGTCCAGACCCTCCATCAAAATCGTTGGCTTCACAGCCTGCCCTGTGGATTTTGTACTCTGTGTTCCTGCGGTCATGTGAGACACTTTTATAAATATTATATTTGTGAGTGTTCCCTGTTGATTCTGTTTCTCTAGAGAAACCTAACTAATACACCAATGCTTCTTAACTTGATCTATAGATTCAACACAATTTCAGCAAGTTATTTGTGGATACCAGCAAACTGATTTTCATACATATATGGAAAGCTGAAAGACGCAGAATAGCCAATACAATACTGAAGAAAAAGAATAAAGTCAGAAGACTGAAAATAATCAAATTTAAACTTACTTTAAAACTACTGTAATAGAGACAATAATATTGATGGAAGCATAGACAAATTGGTCAATGGGCAGAATACAGAGACCAGAAATAGACCAACACAATCTACTGATCTTTAACAAAGGGCAAAAACAATTCAATGGAGAAAGAAATGTCTTTTCAACAAATTGCTCTGGAAGAATGTGATATCAATGTGAAAAAAATGTATCTAGACATTGATCTTACAGCTCTTACAAAAATTAATAAAAATGCATTGTAGGGCAGTGTGATGGTGGCTCAGTGGCAGGATTCTTGCCTGGCATGCCAGAGACCCAGGTTCAATTCTCGATGCCTGCTCATACAAAAAAAGCATTGTTATTTGACCATAAGTTTTTAGATACAGCATTAGAAGCATGCTTCATGAAAAAAATTGATGTTAAACTTTATTAAAATTGAAAATTTTTGCTTAATAAATGACACTGTTAAACAAATTGAAACACCAGCCACAGACTGGAAGAAAATATCTTCAAAATACATATCTGATAAAGGACTTGTATCTAAGATATTAAAAAAAATCTCAAGCTCAATGATTATAAAATAAAATGTACAAAGATATGATTAGAAACTTCACCATAGAAGATATACAGATGGGAAATAAGCATATAAAGAGATATTTAGCTTTATATGGAATTATACATTAAAAAAGCAATGAAACACCACTACATACTGATTAGAATGGCTAAAATTAAAAAAAAAAATCCTGACAATAGCAAATTCTGGTGAGGATGCAAAACATCAGGAACTCTTACTCATTGCCAGCAGGAACGCAAATGGTACAGCCAATTTAAAGTTTGTATGGCAGTTTTTTAGAAAGATAAATGTAATATTACTATATGATTTAGCAATCATGTTTCTGTTTGCTCAATTGAGCTATAACTTATTTCCATGCAAAAATCCCACAAGAATGTTTTTAGCAGCTTTATTCATAATAGTCAAATCAGCATATGACAACTTGTACTTCAATAGGTGAAGGAATAAATAAATCATGGTAAATTCATGACAATGTTAACATACTGGGATAAACAAAATGATATAGACAGTAAAAAGTTCAGCATATTTCAAGGAGATTGTGGGAGGCATGAATAGGTGGAGGACTGGGAACTCTCCTGTATGATAATTTAATGGTGGATACATGATGTTATGAATTGGTCAAAGACCACAGAAATGTACAACAGAAAGAGTGAATCTTAATGTAAAAAACATGGACTTCAGGGCGGCTGCCGTGGCTCAGCAGGCAGAGCTCCGACCTGCCGTGCTGGAGGTCTGGAGTTCGATCCCTGGTGCCTCCTGCCCATATGCAAAATTAAAAAAAAAACAAAAAACAAAAAACATGGACTTCAGTTAAATTGTATCAACATTTGTTCACTAATTATATAAAAATATACCACAGTAATACAAATTGTTAATAATGGGGGAAATTCATGTAGGGAGAGGTATGTAGGAACTCTTTGTACTATCTAATTAAAAAAAAAATCCTAACACAATAAAAATAAAGCCTATATGTTTAAAACAACAAAAAAGTTTTCAACAAAAATTAAATAAAAACAAAGAAACAGGAGATCATTTTTTTCCAATTCAAAACACAGGGAAAAACAATAGCCAATATAAACAGACTTAAGGGGCCCAGATTAGTAATAGACAAAGACTTCAAAGAAACTATTACAAATATGTACAAAAACAAAAGTAAATCATGCTTATATAATTAAAGAAAGATATGATGAGAATGCCCAATCAAATAGAGAATATCAATGAAGAAATGGAAATTATGTGAAGGAACCAGATGGAAATTCTCGAGCTATAAAGTATAATAACTGATTTTATTTTTTTATATTCATTACAGGAGCTCAACAGTAGATTTGAAACAGAAGAATAAATATTAGTAAATTTGAAATTATATTGGTAGAAATAATGCAAAGTTACCAGCAAAGAGAAAATAGCAGAGAGAATGAAAAATATTTTTAGAACCTCAGAGAAGTTTGGGATGTCGTTAACACACCAGTGTACATGTAATGAGAATACCAGGAAAAAAGGGAGAAGTAAAGAAACAAATATAAATATTTGAAGAAATAGTGGCTGAGAACTTCCCAAATTTAATGAATTTGATGAGAAACATTAAAAAGTATCCAAGAAGCTCAAGCAACTTTAAGTAGGATAACAGCAAAGAGATTCATACCTAAAATTATTATAATCAAATTTTGACAAAGACAAAGAATAACAGCTGAATTCCCACTAGGACAATTGTGGGCCATAAGACAATGGGACAAAATGTTGAAATTGCTGAAGCACAAGAAAATGAACTAACAATGTTATATCCAGATTAAGTGCATTTTAAAATGAAAGTAAAACTAGAGATTTGGAGATAAATAGAAAACTGAGAAAATGTTTTGCTAGAAGACCTACTTTGTGAAAATAACTAAATGAATTTCTTTAGGATAAAAAGTATGAGAAAACAGATAGCAATTTGCATTCATAAGAAATAACAAATAGCATTGGTAAATGTAATTCTGCAGGTAATTATGAAATACATTATAATAGAATCTTCTCCCTTTCTTAAGTTAACTGATTTAAAAAACAAATGCACAAAGCAGTGTATTATAATTGTTTTGTAGGGTCTAAAATATATAGAAATGTAATATATTTTATAACAGCAGCAGTAAGGAAGTGAGTGAGGACAAAGTTATACTACAGTAAGGAAATGACACAAGATGGCAACTCATTTCCATGGGAAGAAATAAAAAGAACCAGAATTTGAATAAATGAAAATCTTAATATTACAAACTCCATAAATGTATACTTCCTTTTCTTTGTTCTCACAGCTTCCTTAAAATGCATAATATTGTATAAAATAATTACAACAATGTATTT
Source organism: Myrmecophaga tridactyla (assembly GCA_004026745.1). Lineage (NCBI taxonomy): Eukaryota > Metazoa > Chordata > Mammalia > Pilosa > Myrmecophagidae > Myrmecophaga > Myrmecophaga tridactyla. The sequence continues at coordinate 9,402 of PVIY010021139.1, forward strand.
TTGATATTGTAATATATAGAGATGTAATATATGTTATATATAGCTTTAATATATGTATATGCAATAAGTCAATGTAACATATAGACATAATAAAAGTAATAACACATAAAAGGGGGGACAGAATGGAGCTACATAAGAGTAAGATTTCTCTGTTACTAGAATTTAGAATAAGTATAAAGTATATTATAAGGTAAGACTTATATTGTAATCCCTAGAGCAATCACTAAGAATATGATAAAAAATGCATGCATAAATAAATACAGATATACATATTAAATAAATCACCCTGCTTCACTAGAAAACACCCACGTAATGAAAACAAGGTGATAAAGGAAGGAACTGGGAGCTAAAAAGACATGACGCCATAAAAAAAACAAAAAGCAAAATGGCAGGTTCAAATTCACCCAAGTCTAAAATAACATTATAAGTAAATGGATTATACAATCCTTGTCAAAGGGCAGAGATTCCAATATTGATTTTTAAAACAAGAGCCAACTATTTGGTGTCTACAGGAGACATGGAGACATCATTTCAAACAAACAAACAAAAAATTGGTTGAAAGTTAAAAGGATGGAAAAAGATAAATCATACAAACAACAATGATAAAAGAGCTGAAGCAGCTCTAATAAGATCAAGCAAATTATATTTTAAAACAAAAAAATGTTACTATTGATGAAAAGAGATCACACAGTCATAAAAGGGTAAACCCATCAGGAATATATAACAACTATAAATATACATGCAACCAATAACATGATCCCAAAATATGTAAAACAACAAATGTCAAAATCAAAGGGAGAAATAGACAGCTCAAAAGCAATAGGACATGTCATTATTTTAATTTCAATAATTGATAAGAACTACTAGGCAGAACATCAACATGGAAACAGAAGACTTGAAGAACATATAAACCAAACATCCCTAAAAAACATTTATGGAAAACTCCACTCAACTGGAGCAGAATATAAATTCTTCTCAGTTTCAGACCAAACCAAAAGCAAGCACAAAGAAGAGAGCAATAAAGTTAGATTGAAAATAAGTAAAATGGAAGATAGAAAAACAATAGAGAAAATCAACAAAACAAATATTTGTTTCTTGGAAAATATCAACAAAATTAAGAAATATTTAGCTAGATTGTATTGGGAAAAAGAAGAAGATGCAGTGTATTAAAGTCCAAAATGAAAGGGGATATTACTGCTAAGTTTACAGGAATAATTCAGTTAGAAAGGAATAATACAAAAACAGATTATTTAGAAGAAATGGAAAACTTAGCCAAAAGATGAAAATAACCAAGTATGATTCAAGAAGAGATTGAAAATCTGAATAGAAATATAACAAAAAGGGATTGGATTAATAATTTAAACATTTCCCACAAAGAACAGTCCTTGCCTAGATAGCTTCGCTTGTGATTTCTATTATATATTCAAAGAAGAGACAATACCAATTTTTCAGTCTTCCAAAAAGTAGAAGAAACACTTCTCAACTCATTCTATGAGGTCAGTATTACCCTGATACACAAACCGAGGCATTAAAGAAAAACAGGAAACTGTAGAACAATATTCCTTAGAGGAATATAGATGCAAAAATCCTCAACAAGATATTAGCAAATCAAATCCAGGTAAAACAAAAATGCACATGCATCATGACCAAATGGGATGTATTTCAAGAATGCAATGTTGCTTTAACAATTTGAAAATCAATTAATGTAAGACATCAATATCAATAGCATAGCATAAAAACAAACCGAAAACATAACAATCTCGGTAGACATAGAAAAATATTTGACAAAATCTAGTAGACTTTCGCACTTTTTTTTTTTGGAAAAGCAAGCAAAACTCTCAGCAACTAGCAACAGAAGGAAACTTCCTCAATTTGATAAAGGGCATCTATGAAAAACACACATGTAACATGATAATGAATAGTGATACCTTGATTCTTTCACTCACAGGATGAAGAACAAGACAAGGATGCCTGCTCTGACAATTTTTATTAAACCTTGTACTGGAGATCTTAGGCAAGGAATTTAGGAAAGAAAGAGTAATTAAATGTATCCAGATTTGAAAGGAAGAATTAAACCTATTCATTTGCAGATGAAGATGTTCTTGTAATAATAAAAAGATCAATACATCCAAAAGATATATAATATAAATGTATGTGAAACTAACAACATGGCTCCAAAATACATAAAGCAACAGCTTACATGAATCAAAATCCTAATGGATCCATTAAAACATATTAAAATTAAAATGAGTATAACAAGATTGCAGTATACATATGAATATACAAAAGCAGTGTATTTCTATAACTCTAGAAATGGACAATCAAAAAATAAAACTATTAAAATAATTCCATTTATAATAGTATAAATATAAACATACCTTATATATAAATTTAACAGGGAAGTGCAAGTCTGGTACATTGAAAACAACAAAACATATACAAACATTAAGGCAAAATATATCTTAGCTCAAAATGTAAAATCAATATCATAAAAATCTTAATAGAAAGGGTAGGTATAAATCTTTGAGATTTTGGAATTTGGCAATGATATATAGCTATATAGATGTATATTTTAGTCAATGATATCTTAGATATGACAACAAAATTACATGTGACAAAAGAAAAAATATAAATTGTACATTATCAAAATTAATAGCATTTGTACTTGAAAGAACACCATCAAGTGAAAAGACAGCTCCACAGATGAGGGAAGTCTTTCATCATATGTCTGACAAGGGAATTGTATCCAGAATATATAAAAAGATCTTTAATTCAATAATCAAAAGAAAATTAAACTTTAAAAAACAATGGAAAGATCTACAATATCACTAGTCATTAGACAATTGCTAGTTAGACCCCAGTGAGACACAACTTCACATGCAGTGGGAGAGTAAAAATAAAAAGTCAGGTATTAACAAGTGTTCTTGGGAATGTAGAGCAATCAGAACCCTCCTATATTGCTGGGTGAATATATGAGCTGCTTCGGAGAGAAGTTTGGCAGTTTATTAAATTAAAAATTTAGAATTATCATATGACCCTGCAATTCCACTCTTATGCATATACCAAAGAGGAATGAAAACATATGTCCACACAAAAGCTTTTACATGACTGTTCACAGCTGTATCACTCATTATAGCCCCAAAGCAGAGCAACCCAAATGTCCATCAAATGATGAATTTATAAGTAAAATGTCATGTATTCATACAATGGAATATTTTCAGCAATAAAAGTGAATGAAAAATTGATACATTCCACAACATGGATGCACTTTTGAAACATACTAAATTAAAGAATCCAAGCACAAAAGATCATACATGATTCTATCTATATGAAATGTCCATAATAGTTCTATTAGTTCTTATCAGTCAGGGTTATCCAGAGGAAAATAAATGACAGAGATTTATTATAGCAATTGACTAATGTGACTATGGGGGTTGGCAAGTTCAAACTCCATAGGGTGAGCTACAAGTTGTAAATTCCATTGAAGGGGAAGTTGAATTCTACTGGATAGTTGGCTGGCTAAAATAGAAACAGAAATTATTTTTTTCTGATTTCTGAAATTCTTAGTTCTAGATTTTGAGACCTGGATCTGATTAGATGAGAAGACTCCCCACATTGCTGAGAACAATCTTCTTGGTTGATTGTAGATGCAATCAGCTGTAGATGCAGTCAACTGATTATAGATGTTATCATTCACGGTAACAATCAGACCAGAGTTTGATTGACCAAACAACTGGACATTACAACCTAGCCAGGTTGAAATATGAATTTAATCATCACAATAGAGAAATATATAGGTAAGGAGAATAGATTAGTTATTATTTACAGCTGGGAGGAGGGTTGAGAGGAGATAATTACATCTAATGGTTAAGAGGTTTCTATTTGGAGAGAATAAAATGTTCTAAAATTAGTCTGTGATGATTGCAAAGCCCTATGAATTTACCTAAAAATATTAAACCAAATAATTTAAATAGGTGAATTGCATGATTTTGGGAATTATAGCTCAATAAAGTTATTAAAATGTAAATAATTCAAATATTTGCAGCTAATATTTATGAAGACTTCTCACATACCCATTGCTTCTCCAAGAACTTTATGAGGATCATCTTATTTAATCCAAATGATATTTTTATGAAGTAGTAACTAATATCATGCTCAAATTACATGCCAGAAAACTGAAGGTTACAGCTCAAAGTCACACAGCATTTAAATTTTCAGCTCCCTTAACACAAATTACTTCCCTTTAACCACACACCTCTCCTATATTTTATTGCTCAGATTTTACATTCTTATTATGTTCCTAACACTCTTACAGAAATCATATAATTATAGCAAAATTTCTAGGGAAAGTGCTTTCTTCCAGAAAAGCTCAAGGGCAAGTACTCTGCCCTATTGGTCTTCCAGGCCACTGTCATTAGCTTAAAATAGGTCTTTTCTTTCTGACTGTAGTTTAAGTCCCACTCACTCTTCAAGGCCAAGTGCAAAGTAAACTTTGGGAAGCTTCCCTGACCCTGTAACATTCTTTACATACCTATATTATACCACTTTTCCTGGGCCATTATAATTATTTGTTCTCATATCTGATGGAAACTAAAACAAGACCAGAGCTACTGATATTTGTATTTGTACCCTTCAGTATGCCTCATGGAAAATAATAGGAATTCAATAATCTTTGAATGAATGATAAAAGGAATAGAAGCTAAGAAGAATATAATAAATGATCTTTTCCTTACCCTTACAAAACTTAGGATGTAGTCAGGGAAATAAGAATCAAACAACACTCAGTAGCAAACAATTCATGCAAGAGAATGTCCAGGCGAAGTTAATAAACAGTACAATTCCTACTAGGAGCATAGAAGGCTGTACGTTTCTAGGCCACGTATGCAGCTAACTTTGTGGTTCTTTAACAGTTAAATGTCACCTTTTCCCATGATTACTAGGCACACAGATTTTGATTCTTTTTGTTAAATAACGTCAACCTGAAGCACATCATTATATCTCCAAGCCAAAGTCAGAAATCTAAAGGGGTTTTGATTTGCCAGATTTGATATGATTTTGAAGGTATGTTACTCATTCAAATATAGATGGGCCATGCCAGGGTTTGATCCCATTGCCACAGAGTGTGGAAATGAATATTCCAGACAGTGCCTGGTTTAGCATTTTGAACTAAACCCTGCTAGCCTGGGAATGTCATTATTTACGTAGAAAACAATTTACCTGTGTGACTTTTCAATCAGCAAATTATTTTAAAAAGTAAATCTAAAAGGGAAGATATTACTCCTGCCAGGATGAACAAAACATTTTCTTATTTTATAGTATGTAATGGAAAAGATCTGCCACATATAAAAATTTCTTTTCAACAGTAATAAGAATATGCAACTCTTATATAGTTAAACACATTTTTCCTTCTTGGAATTGAAGCCTTATCCCTTTCATTAACTCTCAATCCACTTGAATATCACTCAGTGGAATCTATCACTCAGTTGCTAAGCAGCATAGCACGTTCCCCATGGTATCAGAGTGTCCTGAAATGAATGGCATCCCCCAAAGTGTCTAATGAAATCTAGAGATATCATTTGTGTGTTGATAGCAATGGGACTCAAGACTTCCAAAAGGAAGTATGATTCAGTGTAGAAAATAGTGTGATTGGATATGAACCAGAGGCTTAACTGTGTTACTATCTGTACTGGCACAAACACTAGGTAGTCTATTTTTCTTTCAAAGTCCCCTTCTGTATTTTGAGGGTGCATATTAAACTTGACTCAAGAAATCATAAAATGAGAGTGGGAGGACTGAAGTAAGTTATTTTCCTGTCCAGCCAAAGCCAAGTCTAAGTAACAGTAGTCTACAGAATGTCAGCTGTACAGGTTATGTAACTCATGTAGATTTGAGGTTCATTTGGACTTCTATAATTTCATCATCTGTAGTTTTGTTTTGAGGTAGAAGAATAGCCCAGTGCAACTATATAATAATAAAAATATCCTGTTGTGTGCCTACCCACTTGATCTGAGTCCATTGAGATGTATATATGTGTATGCCTTTGGAATGTGTGTTTTAATGTGCTTCATTGCAAAATCTTTCTGATAATAGCTTTAAAAATGTTAGGATAAAAAAATGAGGATTATAGCAGAAAATATGAAAATCAACTCTTTCAAGCTGAAAATACATGCAAATGACCCCTACCAAGAAATCTGACTTGGAATAGAGTAGTCCAGTTAGGTCAGATTGAATTTTTGATTCTTATGTTGAGAAGCTATCATCCTATCCTGAAGACTCCAAATAAGAACACTCTGCTTCTGTTCTCATGCAGAATTCAAAACCTGGCGACGCCACTCATAAGATGTATATTATCAAATGATTTAATATGAGATGATCCTGTGATATTATTTTTTAAAAATACCATTCACATGCATCAACTCCCGGCATTTAAAATATGTCCCTTCTACCAATGTGACTTATATGTTTATTCTACACGTATTTATAAATTGTCTATTATATACCAGGCACTTTAATAAGCACTAGGAAAATAAAGATTTCAGGATATTATCTTTGCCCTCAAGGAAAATTCTGCATTGTATTGATTTTTTTTTATTTCGAGTGTAATAAATCCACATTTCTTATTATGGGGCCTATAAGTGCCTCCTGCCCACTTTTCCAAATTTATCTCACATGAAACTTATCCTCACTCCCTGGGCTCCATCTAAACGGACCCTTTTTCTTTCCTTCAAATATATGAGCTTATTTTCCCTTTAAAACTTTTACACTGACTGTTCCCTCTCCTTGGAAACATTCTCTACCTAGTTCTCGCATGGTGGAATTCTTTTGCCTTTAAGATCTCTCTCACATTCTCATCACCAAAGGAACTCTCCCTGAGATCATCTTATGAAATACGGTCCTTTCCTATTACTATCATAGTGATCCATTTTGTTTTCTTTATTGGAAGTATCATTGTCATAATCTTTAAGATCATTGATTTATTTTCTTTTTACTGTGAGTCTCCTACCAAGAGATTTAAGCTCCCTGAGAGCAAATTTTATCAGTTTACTCATGGTTCTATCCCCAGTGCCAGTGTTCAGACAAAAATATGTATCTCAATAAAAAATTGGCAAATAAATGTATAAAGAAAGAAATATGTTGAGTACAATGAAAAGAGGATGGTCAATTTTAAAGGGGGAAGTTTATTTGAGGCTTATGAACAATATCAGATGAGGTCAGAGGTGGGTAGTATGGTATCCAAAACAAAGGAAGCAGTGAAAGCAGGCATGAAGGTATGGATATTTTGGATATTTCTGATTGTCTGGCACTTGGGGAATGGGAGTATTAAGTAGTGGTGAGAGATGAGGACGCAGTGGTCCTGTGTACCCGGTTAAGGAGTATGGAATCCATTCTGTTGTCATGGTAAAACCACAAAAAGTGGGTATTTAAGTGGAAGAGAAAATGGTGTTGTCAGGTTTGCACTTTAGGTAGATCATTTTGACAGCCACATAGAGCAAGATTGTTAGGAGATAATAGAAAGAGTTCAAATGAAAGATGATGAGAGTTTGAGTGAAGTGGAAAACAATAAAGATGGAGAGAAAAGAACGGACATGAACGATGTTAAGTAGATACATCTGGCAGAAGTATATGGTGGATGAGAGCTTTCTAGACAGATTGGTGGCTGGTGGCATTTTTCATTGGTCTCCTCTATCTTACCATGTTTTTATTGAATAACTGGATCATTTGTATTTGTACTGCAGATTTTAACAATTTTGTGGTTTCTTAGGTGGCATTTTCATAGCTTAGCTTGAATCGTAAAACCCCCCCAAGAGGTTATTGGACCTGTTCGTATGTCCAAGACCAAAAGGATTGCAAGATCAGGAAATCACTGCGTCAACAAAATTTAAGGGGGCAGTGTTTTCAAGAAATATAATATCGATGTTGCATAAGTGTGAAGCTCTTACAAAAAAAGTGAGCAGAAATCTAGATATTCTGGTATAATGTTTGTGATTTCAAGAAAATTATTTTCAAATTCTGTTTGTGATAATATGCTATTAAAAACCCAGCAAGACATAATACACCAGATATCACTTTGCATAATACAATCTATGATTTCTATCACCTTCAATTTATACTGCCACTTTGTCTTACTTTAGGCATCAGTAAAAGGCAAACATGTTTACATGTTAATCTCTAGGCTCACTTTTATTTCATATTATTTTTAGCATAATGTTATGAAAAGCATAATTTGGCAAAGAAGATTCTTACCAGCTCTTATGTTTATAGGGCTTCAAATTTTACTCAAAGTAAAACGAGTTTTCTCCCTTTTCCTCAAAATTAGGTAATTGAAAATTTTGCCTGTGATCATTGCTGGCTACGAATACATTTCCTGATGATTTTTATTATGTAACCAAAGGTCCTCTTTTTTTATTTTAAGTGTAGGAAGTATGTCTGAACAGCTTCCCTAGACTTTATTAACCTTTGAAATGTTATCTTCATTCCTAAAGTTCTGGTGTTACAGATGTACTGACACACTGTGCAAAATAGTAGCATTGGAATTGAGAATCACTTTAGTTACATACTTTACTACCAGCCCCCAACCCAAGAGTAATAGAAGAAGTTTCCAAAGATGCCATGCTACTTGAATATAAAATGATAATGCCACACATGTGACTCTCCTTAGAAGATAGCCTATTATCAATGAAGGCAAGTTTAAATATCTGAAATGCCTTAGAGTAAATTTTCAAAATTTTTAGAACTTGGTTGTTTATCCTTTTAAGTTGGCCATGAAAAGCTTTTTTGTGTGATCTAGACTCATGGAAAGTTTACTTTACAGTCACTTTCTCAGTTACACATATTCAAAAATAATCAAAGAGTAGGGACAGCATTTTCCTTTCATCCCTGTGTAACTTAAAAACAGCACTGCAAGGTTGACTCTCATACCATGAAAACCTTCATCTTTTGCTGGAGCCCATTAGATCAAAAGGATGATGTTACAGAGAGATGTGGATGAATGGAAACAGGTTGTCAAATGGGGAGTTTGCTCTTTTTTTTTTTTTGAAGTTGCATTATTGAGAAGAAAATAATATGTGTGTTTTAAACCACTGTAAGTGAACCAAAAGTTTCATTATATATATATATATACACATATATTTTATATATATATGCATATATAACAAAGACATTAAAACAGTTCAGTTTTATAATTTTTATAATCTTTTTTTTAAATATATGGGCAGGCCTCTGGAAATGGACCCGGGTTCCTGGTATGACAGGCAAGCACGCTGTCACTGAGCTACTTTGGCCTGCCCTATGATTTTTTTATATTTAATTTTAATGTATAATTCTAAAGGATTTTCCCCCAGATTATTGTTATGCTATAATGTCATAAAGTATAGCTTAAAGTGAAAATGGGGATTGGGCAGGTACTTCGCTTGTCCCATGCTCTAGTAAGGAAAGCAAGATAATCAAAGAGTAGAGACTCAGTCAGCATCAGGCAGAGTAACAGTGTGTTTCAGCAAATGGCATATTGCTACTTCATATTTGGTTTCTTTTGATCTCTTAAAATGTCATAACCAATGTAACACAGTAAGTTGGTGCCACCACAAATTGAGTAATATACTGCGGTATCTGAATTAAAAGAAGTAAATATCTGTGAAAATAAGCCATGGAGATTAAAAATAAATGCAACTTTAAAAACGAAGATGAATATTTCATTTACTATAAAGGGAAGTGATCCGTGGGGCAGTTTTGTAAAATTGTAATACATATTTTATACAGAAGAGTATACATTTATATATACATGTAAATCACTATGATATTATAGTGATATAATGCCTATCCTTAATAAGATGCTATTGAAATTATTGCTACCATTTTTAAAAATACCTTTAATTGACTGATATTTTTAAGGAATTAGATCTTTCAAACAAGCCCTTTAACTACAAATGACTACATACATAGACTCTAAAATAATGTGTACGCTTACGTATTTAACAGATCTTTCTAAAATGTAAGCGTCCACACTAACTGCCCACTAAAATCCATGTTCTCCTCAGCACACGGGATACACGACCGGATTAAACATCTCAGCCTTGCATGCTGTGGTTACCTGACAACTCCAGCCAATGGAATTTGAACAGAAGTGATAGAAGCGCTTCCAGGCCTCAAACCAAACTCCAAAGTGTTCTGCAGTTCTGGCCGGGATGGAGAGGACCCTGGAAACTTTGGAAGGTCAGTGTGGAAGAAGATAGGGCCTCTGCCGACCTGCACCCCACATTGGCTCCATAGCAGGGGGTCACCCTACTGCCCTATCTACCTGCCTAATTCTGTTACATGAGATTGAAATATACAAATTCCATAGCGTTTGGAACATAACATATTTTGGAGTCCATCTGTTATTACAGTTAGCTTAACCTAAATAATGCACTGACACTTTTAAGCCTAAAAACTTCTGAACATAACATATTTCGGAAGAGTTGGGATCTTCATCATATACTTTCCTACAATGGCTTCTCTGCACCTCCTCCTCTCAGGAAAAATCTCCAGCACTCATTCCCTGCCCTTACTCTGTCTTCATTGGTACCTCATGTTTCTTTGAGAGCATAAAAATTGGCAGAAATAGCCTTATCATTGCACCACATTATCCTGCCTCCCTCTCCAAGTTTCTATCCACAATCTTTTTGTCACTTCTGCTTTAAAAAAAAAACCACAATATACAAGTAAATTGTGTGGATAAAACAAACAAACAAACAAGAACACGTTTCCCTTTGGGCCTGGGAATTTGAACTTCTTTTAATTTTCTAACTCCTTTCTTCTGGTAACTTGATATGCAAATGGTAAAATGGTGACTTTGCTCATGATAAAACTAATGCCTGATAAACTACATCTAAATCTTATGTCGCTTTAGACTTCTCCGAAGGCGGTGCATCTGTAACTGGCATGTCTTTTGGGAGGACATATCCAGAGCTATGCTTATGGATTTCTTATAAGAAAGAAACTTCTAACCTGAATTATAACATTAGGGAATACAGGAAAATGAAGATGGGTAAGGTGTGTGATGGGAATATAAAAAGGATGAAAGAGAGTTACAACTTTATCCACAGTGGCAATCAATATGCAATACTGGAAACTGAAAATCTTTACACAACTTTGTTAGCATATGTATAGCTAAGTAACTAAAAGCAGGAAATGAAGGACGAGAGTGGGATTCTTCTGTGTGAAACCAGACTTTAACTATTTCACTTCTTATACCACTTCATTGTAAAAGATAAGATATAAAATATGAATCAATTTAAATATTGTACTGAGTTATGAGGGCATAAAGTTTTCCTATATAAACATTGGATGAAACACTTTCTAATGAGAGAGAGATATGGTTTTATATTTTAAATTGAAGCCAAAAGGCATTTGTTAGGGGCCAGAGTTTGTGAACAGCATGAGCTGGGCCTGCTGCAAAACTGAAAAACACGCTAGGCACAGAAGCAGGCATAGATTTATTGGGACTTGGAAGAGAAGACAGTCTCTGTGGTGGGCAGTCCAGAGGCATAGTTTTTGTAGAAGGGCAAGAGTATAAGGGGCAATATGTGTATGATTTTAGAACAAAGACATTCCACATTGTATGAGGATATTTGGGTCTCTGGTATAATCATTAAAGGGTTTTAAGATCTGATGTTTTACCAAGATTAATGTTTAAGACTAAGATACAATCTGTGCCATTCTACATCCATGATCACCTTCTTCTCCCTCCAGGGAGATTGTTTTCTTTCCTGACCTTGCTTCTGGTAAGCAGACTGGCATGTGCTTGGGGTTTCGTTTCCATTTAGGAGGAGGCCCGGGCCCTGGCCTGCCATAGCATTCCACTGGGAAATATTAACTCTGAGGAGTATGCCTATAATTTACTGTTGACCATTCTCTACTCCTGTTTTCTTTCATTTTCTTTTTAAAGCTTTTTTTGGGGATTTTTAGTCCCATTAACTTTCTATTAACCTGTACTATGGTTGCTGGGTGCAGTTAGCATTACAAATAATAATAATAATATGATGTTGCTAACTGTGGGTGCTTTTTCATTTGTATTGCATTCAGCTAACAAAAGAATTTCCTAGTGTCTATTATGTGAAGTATATTGGGTAAGCAGAGATTATTGAAATAGGAATGGCACTCACCTTTGTGGAGCTTTGATTCTATGGTGAAAAAAAGACAATAAATAGCTTATTAATTAATTATTTGAACCGATTGTGATAAATGTTACAAAGGCAAATTGCAGTGCTCTGGGCAAGCATTCAAATGCAAAAAGTCACCTAGTTAGTGAACTGAATCCTGAAGGACTGATATGTGGGATTAGGGTAAAATTGGAATAATGTGTGATTTGAGCAAAAAGAATTATGATTTTTGGTGAGGCCAAATTCCAGATGGAGAATACCAGAGTTTCAGTTTCCTTAGCTACTCACAGTAATGCCATGCCATGGGCTGTCTTAAACAATGGGAATTTAATTTTTCAGAGTTTTGAGGTTAAAAGAAAGTTCAAATGAATTCATCACCAAGGCAATGTTTCTTTCCTGAAGACTGGCATTCTGGGGCTGGCTGCTGGCAATCCTTGTTGCATGATAATGCACATGGTAGGGTCTCTTGGTCTCTCCCTTATCTTCCAGGTCCTGTTGATGTTCAGATTCTGTTTGCTACCTCTGTCTGAATTTCATTCTTTTTTAAAGCACCATAATAATAGGATTAAGATCCATCCTGATTAAGGTGGACTTAACCTTGATTGAGAAGTAATCTTATCAAAAGATCTTACTTAAAAATAAGAATTGATTAAGTTTAAGAACATGTTTTTCTGGAGTGCACATAGCTTCTAACCCACCACAACCAGTTTGAACATTGGTCCAATGGCAGAACTGAGAGGAGCCCATGAGGGCTTCCTATATCACCCCTAGGTCTTTGGATGTGATGTTCCTTCACCTGAATAACCTCATTTCCCTCCTGCCATCTTATCCCACACCCCAAATCTGCTGAATTTTTACTCATCCTCCAGGGTTGAGCTCAGAAGGTGATTTTTGTGGAAATCTTTTTGCAACCCCTCAATCTTGTCTCTCAGTGCCTATTCTATGTGATCAAAGACTCCTTTTCTATTGCTTCTAATTATAACTGAACTACATCGTGTTGTCTTTTTACTTGTCTTTCTCTTCTGCTGTTCACTGAAGACAAGGAAGACAAGGTCATGGCTCTAGTCTTCAGAATTTTATCCTCAACCCCTCTTTGATATGGATTGGGTATCAGAAAACTATTTGTTGGATGCTTTGTTTGGTAAAAATAGAGCAAATATGTGCTAGAGAGAACTTCAGGACTTGGAGAAAGGTCTTAGGGTACATCATTTTAGAGCTCCCCTTTTCTTACTGGCAGTCTATTATATTTAACATAATTGCAATCACTGGATAAGTAACTTTTGGATTACTTGAAGTGTTATTATATAAGAAAAATTGTAGTAAGAGTTTCTATGAACAAAGGAAAAACTGCAACTACTACTTTTTAATTATGTTGTCAAATTATCTCCACGCTTAAATGTTCTAGATCTTAACAGAGTATTTAGTAAACTTCACGATTACATGTACACTCTACTCTTTCTAAGCAATTGGCTGAAATTCTTAGGTGGAAAAGCCCCAATCACATAAAATTATCATTTAGGTTTTCCTGGAATATTTTTGAAGTATAATTAAAACTGGACCTCTCAAGAAAAAGTCTGGTAACTAGAGGAAACGAACTCAATTCCATGTTTGTTAACATGGTACCTAACTTAAAATTTACATGCAGAAATAAATACTGTGCCATTGATAGGAACAATGTTCTTAAAACAAAAAAAAACACTTTAAAAATTGCAATGTACATATGACCATGTACTAAAAGCAACCGAGAAATTTATCTATTTATTAAGATAAAGAGTGTTTGCAAAATAGAATGAAGAAGAAAAAAATGCAAAGTGGTTTATAAAAGAAGATAAGATATTCATACTTTTTAGAGGGGAGGTATCTGATATAGGAATACACAAAGATGCACAAACTTTATATATATGAGTATATATATTTGTATGTATATGTGTATACTATATGTATATGCATGAGTTCCACAAAATACCAATTCTAATATTATATTCAATTTAAACAAATAATTCCATTTCTTTGTCCAAATAATTTCCTACTAAATTAAAATGATGCTACTTTGGTAAGTAGAGTTGTACTTTGATAAAAAGTAAGTATGCCACAACATTTTAGAGCTCCAATCATCAGATGGGTGGTCTATTTCTCTACCCCGTGAAACATCTGCTTGGCCACATGACTTGAAATGGTTAATGGGGCATTAGCAAATGTGGTGCAAGCTGAGTTTATTTCTGGAAACTTTGGGGTTTACTCTGTCTTGATGCTGGGAATTCCGAGATCATGATGGACAGAAGCCCAGACTTGGCTTCTGGGAATGAGAGCCATGTGGAAAGAATCCCCATATATCCAGGGCCTCCCAACCATCCCAGCTGAGATCTAAGACCAAAATAATTGCATAGAAAATCCACAGAATTTTTAAAAGAAAATCTTTATTGCGTTAATTTGCAAGGTTTTGGGGTCATTTGTAATACTGCAAAAGCTAAGAAGGAAATTGATACCTGGAAGTAGGGAACTGTTAAACAGAAAATTTAAAACATGTGGCATTGGCTATGGTACTGGGAAGCAGGCAGCAGCCAGAAAAGCAGTGATAAATTGCTAGTAAAAGCTAGGTAAATGGGTAGGAAACTCTTAGTAAAGTCTGGAAAAATGGCAAGGAAATATCTAGAATGGACTGCAAAAAAACCAACCCATACTGAATAGTAGTGAAACAATGGGAAAAACTACTGTTGATAAGAACTTGGAAGACAAAGTATACCTAATTAACTTTGGGGTTTTCACTAAAGAAAGCTCTAGACAGAATGTTTAAAGTGTCAGTGCAAGCATAAGTCATGCTTATTATAAAATGTATTATAAAATGGAGGATGACTGCTAAAGAAGAAAAAAAATTCAGGTTGTAAGCGTATTTTAACAGGGAAGTCCCAGGACTTTTTTAGTTGGGAAAGAAAACTGTCTCTCATCCTCATTCTCAAAGGGAATCAAAAAAATTCTTATTGTGGAATTTGTTTTGGAGGCAAGACCAAATCAAGGATGTAAATTATTGGATCCATTGTTGAAGTCCCCTAGAAGACTTAGCTAGATTAAAGGTCTAAGCATTAAAAAGTGTTGTACCATAGTTTGGCAACTAGCCCAAAGTAGAAGACGGTTTGTCTTAGAAAGAATTGAGAACGTGGTTTTTGGGGTATGGAATGGATCTGAATCAGATTCATGGAAAACTAACTTTGGATCTAAGGGTCAGAGATAGTTCAAAATGAAATAATAAACCAATGGCATTAAATTTTCTATGTACAGGCAAGAAAATTACTCATCTGTAAACGTAGGCCATTTCTTACAGAAAAAGAAAGATTTCTGACTGAGAAGAGTGAAAACCCAGAGCCAAGAACAAGTACAAAACTGCAGAATTGAGGAGCCACTTCCAAAAATCATAATTGGGTCTTAATCAGGAAATATTCTCTGCCATCAGAATAGCAGGGCCTAGTAGTATGTGCCTGGCAGGATTTCAGAATTGCTTTAGACTGGTGACTATTACTGTGACTGCAGAGAGTGATGTGCTTCCCTTTTTTCTAATTTTTTGAATGGATTAATCTATTTTAACTATCCTATCCCTATCTGAACATTATTTGTTGAATGTGTGGTGTGTAGATAACTTGACATTTTAGTTCATAGGTTTCTGGATCAAGAAGAACTCCACACAAAGAGCCTCATCTCCATCCAGACTTGATGACATAATTGAATGAGACTTTTGGGGATCCTGAGATGGGTATAAGCTTATTTTATGTGTGGGTAGAGTGGGACTAATGTAGCTAAAGAGCAAAATAGGATAAACTAGAAAAATGTCCACCCTATTTTACAACTTCTTCCACCAAGTTTGGGAGTCCATGCCTCTTCCCCTTGAATTTCAGCTTGGCTTTGTGATTTGTTTTGTCAATGAAACATAAGCAAGCATGATACCAGCATAGACTTCAAAGGGCTTTCACAGTGGCTTGCCCTCTCTTGCTATTAGAAATGCTGGGACCACCATGTGAAGAATCCTACCCTTGTCTTTTGCTAGGGAGAGACCTCATAGAAAATGATCCTTGTCATTGAGATGACAGAGTTCAAGTCTCAGTTGTGGACGTGAGGCCACCTTAGACTACCCAGCCCCAGTCTATGTAGCCTAGACAGTCTAATGAATTCTCAGCAATATTTGCTATTTATTATTTTAAGCCGCTGAATATCAGAGTGCTTTGTTATTCATCAAAAGCCAAATGAGAAAGATAGTAATCTATAGTCTTTGCAAAGTAACTATAATCATAATTAGACTACATTTTCACAGTACTATCATTATTGAGTGAATAACACAGCTTCCCAAGATTACTTGCTTATTAATTCATTTGCCTAGTTTAACCATCATTCTAATTTCTTGAGCTTTTCTTTCCTCACTGCTTCTAACTAGCATCATCTATCACAGAGTAAGTGGTATCTATAAAGGATGAAGGAAGATTTTCTCTAAATATTTCCTACTTATATAGGCCTGGAAGAGACTATGATAGGGAAAGGTTTGTGCTATGATGATCCTTTCACAGAGTCAGAGCAACTTGTTCCTATCCCTGTGAAGTTCCCCTTTCTGTGCTTGGGAAAGCCAGGCATAGCACAGACTTGTCTTAGCAAATTTGCAGACTGGAAATGGCTATTATTAAGGGTACCAGACTATTCTTGAAGAATGAATGCTCATTTTTAAGAATAGTTGCCTATTCCCTTCTACACAAAGCATGGTTCCCAGACCAGCAACTTTGTCATCAACTGGAGAGTTCCTAGAAATGCAGAACTTTAGGCCTTTCACCCCAGACCTACAGAATCAGAAACTGCAGGCTAGCAGGAGTCCCAGGTGATCAGTTGTAAAATTTGGGGAAGCATTGGCCTATTTCATGGTTTGATGTATACTTATAAGTCTCTCAAAGTTTCTTCAAAGCTATTAACTGAGGTTATGTGAGCCTCCAAACTCAAAGCTCTTTTTAAGGTGCCATGCAAACACAGGAACTCATATCTGGTTCTCTGCATCACCAAAAGTCTGACTACTCCACATTTATTTGTCTGAATAATATGAAATTACCTATCTTCAATTTATTCTGACTAATAAAAACAGCAATTTCATGGCGCTTTGGGAAAAAGAATATAATCAAGAGACAATGGAATTTGGAGCTACATGAGTCCATGTTAGAATCTCAGTTATTCTACCTATTTGTTCTGTATCCCAGGGAAGTATCACTTAGTCTCTGTGAGCGTCAGTGTTCTCATCTGAAAAATGTGAATAATAGCCCCCTATTCATATGGTCATTAAGTTGATTCAGTTGGAAAATATATGTGATTATGCCTAATCCATTTGTTAGTTGACAGTAGACACTAAACAAACTATGTTTTTCTTATGACTGTGCTTTTGTTGTCAAAGTGAAATGGACAATTAAGGCACTTAAATCAATTTTTAAAAGATGACTATTTAGACGCCCTGAGTTGCTGGTCTATAAGTTTTGAGGTAGCATGTAATATTTTGGATACTCAAGGAAGTATTTCCAAATGACCTAGTAATGCTTTCTTAGTTGTCATTGGCTATTTAGGAGGACCCTTCCAACCCCTTCTGGGATATAGGGTTTTAGTTGATATAGTGCCCTGTTAGTCTGCAAGAACTGTGCCACTGATCATTCTTCTTCTTTTTTTCCCCCGTCAGCAATGTGACCTTCTTTTCTAGAGTGTTAGCAATGAACTCAGAAAGGTTTACACTGCCAGCTGTAGATTCAGATAAACGGATTTGTATTAATCCACTGAGTAATTGGGAACATTTCATCTAATAAGGCATTTTGCTTAGATCATGCCAATTGACCTAGATGAATAAAATATTTGCTGTCTCATCTGCTTAGGAGAATAAATTTGATTCTGAACATACTTCCATGGTGACACACTCTATCGCTGAAGAAAAATTGGTAAGTTAGGGGCTGACCTGAGGGACACACCAATTTCAACTGAATTTATGTCTCACTGAGATCTTCAAATACGATTTCCCAGAGGCCAGTTTCAAGCAGTACTAGAGCAATTAGATTTTATATTAGACTTTTCTAATTCATGTCATTTCATGCAAAAAAATGAAGTATAATTATCTATTAATTTTATAGTTTGAACAGACCTGAAATGTAGTAAAGGGAAACTTTTATGATCAGTCATACTAACAGACACTGCAGAGTAGCATGTTAAAGAAATTAAAGATAGAAAAACAAGATACAAATTTAAGAAAAATATATGCAGTTTTATTCAAAATATCTCATTTTCCAAAAGTTACTTATAAGAAAGCAGCAGATCAGATAAAACCTCACCATCGGACAGGTGGGGTTGTCCTAAAGGGAAATATACTATTAATTGTCATTGATTGCATTTTGCATGGGCTTCCAGTAACATAGTGTCTCTGCTAATATGTATTCTGATTTATAATTCAATTATACTTACTACAAGCCTTGTTTAGAGTTAATATACTACTTTAGAACTCATGGAAGCAATATGAATCTGTGTTTATTGATGAAACAGGACTGTAAGTGCTCAAAAACATTAATAGAATGATATTATCAGTAATATATGGGAGCATAAACTGGTTATATAAAATGTGTTATTTACCAAGAGAAAGGTATTACCTGAAACTTCAATCTCTATAGCTGAAAAATTGTATAAAGCATTGACATTCACATGCATTGGAAGGACATTGAAAGTTTGTTGAATTACTAACCAGGGAACTATAGCATCTCAAAATCTGACTTGCTGGATCCCAAAATTAAGTTTATCCCCACATTAGGCCTAAATAATAAAGAGACAGATTATACTGTGGTGAGCAGTAAATCGAATCAGAGCCTGCCATACAAATTCAGAACGAACAAAGGGAAGTGGCTTAGAGAATAAACAAAACAATGCAACAAGAAATGACACTTTAAATTGCATATGAAAACACTCTCCTAGGTTCTTATGTTTGGATTTACAGGCCCAGGAAAGGCCATCTACTTTAGCACTAACAGTTACTTTTCTTGAGGAGAAGTCAAGATTCAGAATAGTTGCAGGCCCAAGCACCCATCATTTGTGAGTGAATTCTGCTCCCTGTTCTGGAATTGACTTCAATTCTAATAGTTGTTTTTTTACCACTAAAACTCAGATAACAACAAATATTGTTCAGTTATCACAATTTTGCCAGTTTCACATAAAACCCATCTTACTATTTATATACTATTGTTAATTTTTTTAACCTTGATTCTCATTTTTACTTGTCATAAACAATAACATTGAAGTTACAGAACTGATGTGTGCATTATATAGTTTTATATAAGTAAAAAATGATTATACTACTTTTAAGATGAAGAGTTTAATTTGTTGACTGTCCATAATCATGTCATGTAGCTTGCTTTGGGAAACACTGACTCTATTTTCAACTTCGACAAATATTTATTGAACTGGTGAGTACAGAATACTGTGATAGGGGCTCAGTTGGAAGATACCCAAAGATGAATATAAATATGATCAAGGTTTTCACAGAAGCTTAAAATTTAACAGGTGATAGAGGCATGTACACAAAGGATGTAAATGAGAAAATGTAGAAGAATGGGGGCAGTGTTGAATTGAAGCTGAACTTGACAGCCTTAAAGTTGCAAATTTAAGCACTGCTTATTCAGTCCATGACCAGAGTCTGCTACCCTGAAAGTGGCAGAGAAAAGAAAGCTATGAAAACAGGAATGAATGGGGTATAATTGTGGGAAAGTGTCCTTTTTCTCTTTAATATATTTTACACAGTTTTAATCTTCCTGAAATCTACAATTTTATCTACCTATGCTTATTGTACTGCATACATATGATATCAATGTCTCGGTCTTCCTTAGCATGTAGGACATTCCACAGAGAGCTGCAGTCAGGACTATAGAGACCCGAAAACCCAAAGCCAGCAAATGCTTCTATGGTCCAAAGCTCCACTTAGGAAACTATTTCCTTGGGGAACAACTTATATTTCTGTGGCAATCAATGTTTTTAATTAAGTTTTAATTAATTGTGTTTCGGTAATGGATGGTGTGATGGTAGTACAACATTGTGAATGTAATTAAGAGCACTGAATTATGTATTTGAATGTGGTCAAAAGTGGAAATTTTAGGTTATATATGTATTAACAGAATAAAAATTTAAAAACAACAGCATAGGATTGTACAACACAAACAGTGGATCCAATGTAAATCATGGCGCATACTTAATAGGACAATTATAAAAATGTTCTTTCATCAATTGTAACAAATGTACAACACCAAAGCCAGGTGTTAATAATATAATAGGTTGGTACATGGGTGTGTTGGGTGTTATGTGTAAGTTCTTTGGCTGATGAAGCACGGAGATAGCCAGCCACCCGAGAATGCATGCAAGGACAGCTTTGTTAGATCAAAGGGCCTGGAGAAGGACAGGGAAGAATGAGGGCAGCAGAGGATCCTGCTGGGCTTTCCTAACCTAGTCTCTTGCTAAAGGGGCTTGTGGAGGAGGAGAAGCACATGCGGGTCCTGGGTTCTTGCCTTATTGTGACACACAGGATAGGGGTAGGGTTTTCCCATGGATACTGGGGATTGCAAGTTTCAAACAGTGACAAGAGCTGTTTGGAGAAGCTGAGAACAGTTACCTATCAGTCAAGCCATATGGAAGATCCTGCTCCGCTATTTAATGATGTGGCACTACAGGGCAGAAGTAGGAAAGGGCTATTCGGAGAAGTAGGGGCCGTTCTCATCATCCAACCCATGTAGGGGTGCAGACCTTGCTAACTCTGGGTATACCCAGGGCAGGCCTAGCTACAGTGGTTGCTCAAAAGTGAAACTTTTGACTAAGCCAGGTAGGATGATGAGGCATCACCAAATATAATTTATTTTATGCTGTCACAATGATGACTCTATATTTTATGCATGATTTTCTGTAAACTTGCAACTTCTCTTAGAAAAAAATCAGGTATGTGTAAGAATGTCAACCGGGACTGAGTTTAAAATTGCTTTTCCTTTGGTTTGCTCCCTAAGTGGCTAATAATCAGTACAAGAAATAAACATAAGATAAAGGTGAAGCTATATAGATGTCTTCCTGTTTCCTTCCTTGTATGTCACAGATGCAAGCCTGAGATTGACTTGGCAGTGTCACACAGAGAGATATCCAGTGGATAGGAGTTGATCAGAAACTGTGGGATCACTGCCTTTTATACACCCAACCCCATGAATAAGAAGCAACTTATACTAACAAAATAGTCAGTATTTCCACAACCTAGAAAACCATTACAAAGTATTTATACCCTTTGACATCATAGTCTGCTCCTTATCACCACTGGGTAAGGACATGCATTCAAGGTTGTTTATTGAGTCTTGGTTACAGTGGCTGAACATTGGAAACAAAATCCATTGGTCAAATGGTTTATTAAATGATGGTACATACACAAGTATGCAATTTTATGAAACCATGAAAATAATGGATTAACACTATATCAATTGAGTTTGAATAGTTTCTTTAAAGTTTTGTTGAGACTGAAAGAAAAGAATTAAGTATATATTAAAGAATAAAATTGTTTCAAGGTAAAATCATAGCTGTTGAGCATTAATTCGTGCCTCCTACAAACGCGTTCAAGTTCTAACTCCCCACACTGAACTCATTTGTAAATAGGACCCTAAAGATGATATTCGTAAAGATGTGGCCAAACTGAATGAAGTTCAGCCTTAATCCAATATGGTAGATGTCCTTATAAGCAAAGACAATTTACATAGAAGTAGAAGCCAGAAGTTGGAGAAGCCAGGTGGAGAGATTTTCGTGGGACAGACGACTGCCAAAAACAGAATACTATAAAGTTTAGAGCAACAGTGGCATTGTTAACACTTGGATTTGGACTTATAGCCTCCAAAACTGTGAGCCAATACATTCTTGCTAAAGCAAAAACGACAAAAAATGCTAGCAGCAAGGTTGTAAATTTTGAACCCTTACATTTTAACTTATACATCTGGGACTTCAATAGCATAATTATTTTATGTTGAAAGATTCTTCCACTCTGACTCAGTCAGGTGCCAGACTCTGCTTCATAACCAGTAAAGAAAGGGGAAGTGACATGATACATTTTGTTGCATTTTTGTTGCTTCCTAGTTTGTGTCCACATAAATTAAACATTTATTGTGGACACAATAAGATAGGCAGCATCCCCATATAGACAGTAAATGGGTCATTATTGCCTCAGACAACTCAAATACTGCATGAACCCTCTTTGTCCTGTATTGCAGTTCTCTCCTCAGAGTATGCAAGTGGGAGAAGATAGGCAAATACTTTTTCCTCTTCTCCATCAGCAATTCTTTCATGAATTAAACCAGAGCCTGTGCTTGAATAGAGTCATGTAACAACCCAAGACATTTAAGATTTTGAGAACTGGGAAAGCATATAGAGTGGAAAGTAGAAGTGACTTTCACAAGAAACAGTGGAGCTAGAGGAGAGGAGCATAAGCCCTCCGTGAGAGGCTCGAGAGAGATAAAAAGATAGGGGGAGGGGAGAGAGAGAAAGTGAGAGAGAGAGAGAGAGAGAGAGAGAGAGAGAGAATGAGAGAGGACTGTCTCCAGCTGTCTGTGGCAGCAGCTGGCTCTTTGAAATTCCCCCTGCCTTGGATGCCTCACAAGCACTACAGAAACAGAACAGCCATGCTCTCCAAGTGCTTGTGGGTGCAATTGGAAAGTATTGTTTATTCTACCAACCAGAGAAACCACTTATTTTCCTAAGAGCCCTGCTGAATTTAGAGATCACTAGGGGAAAGTTCTGCATTTGAAAGGCTATTCCTAGTCAAAGCTCTCACATTATGAAATACATATCTATGAAATACCATACCTATGCTGGTCAAAAAGCAAAGTCTTTTGACCTTCAAGGCACTGAATACTTCTTAAGAATCTGCTAAGTATATTGTCTGAAAGAGTTCACTAGGAACTTGTATTTTATAGATAATGTTCAGAGTAGTTTATATTTGGGACTCTATCTAGTTATTGCTGTTTTTCCAGTGTGTTGATTAGTCAATGTTTTTAATTATGCAAATGTACCCAGAGGCTTTGGCAGTGGGCACATGTTTTCCATAAACATTAGTATACATAAACACATACACATCCATCCTACTCCTCCCTTGTCATCTTTTCACCATGTCTACAAAGTTTATTCCCCACCCCCAGCCCCACCCCCCTTCCACACTCCCACATTCAGCCTCAGCAGGGCAAGTGCATATATCCTTTCTTCTCTTATTTTAAGAATCATCTTCCACCACCACCAACAAACAAAGAAAAATATTTCTGATTTGCCTCCTTTGCTATTTTAGTACTTATATCTCAGAAATATTTTTCCTTTCTCTATGTTTTGAAGATATCAGGACCTTCTCCATGAAATGCTTTTTTAGCATATAAAATTCATAAGAAGGTTGGCACTTACTGAATCCTATTCAAATCCCAAAGGAACTCATTATGACATAGTCTGAGATATTAGGCTGTTGCATTGAATGGTTATGAGAACGGCCTTTCTGCTGTGCTGTATGAGAATTTCACTGTAGGTACTAAGTCAATATCGTAGCCGCCTTGACAAGTATGGCTGCTCTCAGCTGGCATTGTGTTGTGGAGAACAAGATTCCTAGAGCGCAAGACGTCCCTTCTCGTGTTTCTACAGCACCACTACCCTAGCACGTATGCTAAATTATAAATTTCTAATATCCTCTCTCCCTAGACTGGGAGCTTCTTCAAGTCAGAGACCATGATTTGTACCCCCATCATCCACCTGCCA
This sequence comes from Myrmecophaga tridactyla, assembly GCA_004026745.1. Lineage (NCBI taxonomy): Eukaryota > Metazoa > Chordata > Mammalia > Pilosa > Myrmecophagidae > Myrmecophaga > Myrmecophaga tridactyla. The sequence continues at coordinate 33,326 of PVIY010021139.1, forward strand.
TAGCATGTATCACAGAATGTGAGTGTGTAACTGCATATCCTTGATACTAGTTTCCTTCTTTCTCATCCCTTCTTCTTTCATGGTCTTCCTCTCTGTCTCTCCCCACCCTCTCTCTTTCCAGACTGAAAACTAAAGATTAGAATATTATATTTGAATTTCTGGTTTATATTTGCTATTATTGGTGGAATCTGGCTTCTGTCATCATTTATGAATGAATTTAAGAGAATCTGTCTATCTGGAAAGAGAGCTTCCTGGAATTCTTGGGAACAAGGAAATTATTTTAACCTTGCTTCTGCATCTTAGTAATATTTGACGACAGAAATAAAGGGTTTTCACATCATAAAGTCAGGAGTTGGCAAAGGTATGGGGGAAATTGTAACTCTTATACGTTGCTGATAGGAGTATAAATCTACACATGTTGGAAGGCAATTTGTCAGTATCTCTAATAACTCGAGATACACACACATACATATACATCATGAAACATAGTATACCTTTTAATCAGTTTATATCTTATAGAAATTTTAGTGTGTGAGCACAAGTAAGTTTGCAAACAGATGTTCCCTACTGCATTTTTTATAATGGTAAATTATTGATTAAAAAAATATGTTCCCAAGAAGGAATGATTGCGAAATCTCTACCATAAGAAAAAGTAGATAAGTGTGTACTAACATGAAATGATATCAAAAATGTATTGTTGATCACTAAAGTTAAAAATATATAGGGGAGCATGTGTGGTTCAGTGGTAGAATGCTCACCTTCCATGCAGGAGACCAGGGTTCGATTCCTGGACTGTGTACCCTGACAAAAAGACATATATATATATATATATATATATACTGTTTATATGATATAAAAATAAATCAGTAAAACCAAATATATAGGCAATAGAAAAAATGTGTTTTTCTTTTCACCAAATGATATATTCATGTTTAGGGAAGGAACTGGATTATGGATGGCGATAAAGATCCCTCTATAATATCATGTGCATTGTGATGTCCTCCTTATAGATTACTCTATGCACAGACAATGCTACTTCATAATTGGCTGACCTGTGTCTTCCTTTCACTTACTGGCTGATGACTAGATAGCCACTTGGATATTAATTTGAGCAACAGATAAAATTTTAGTTGCATTACCCTATGTAAATAGCATTTGTAAATTTGACTGCCTCTTTGCTGAGGAATGGTGAGAAATAAAGGAATTTCAGGAATGTACACTTAAATACTGCAGGTACCCTAATTTCTTCCTAGGAATGGGAAAAAAAGGAAATTACTTCAACAAATACTTACCCACCTAATAAATGATACTCAAAATTCAATAATTTAGCATTTATAAGCTTAAAAATCAGGTCTATAATCTTTGGAAAGAGTATCACTTAGTTTAGGGTACTGAATTTCGGTAAACAGAACCTCCAAACATATCCATAAATTGAAAGCAGGGGATTAAAAACATTTGCATCATTATTTTCACTAATTGCTAAGTGAAATTTAGAATTTCCTTGAGTTATTAATGTTATGCAACATGCAGGGTATTATTTGCAGTATATATGAATTTGTCACCAACAAAAAGGACAGATATTTTCCTATCATATTACAGCTATTGCAAACATGGAGAAATATTGTTTACGCTTACCACGGCTTAGAAATTACAGTAATTATTAGACTCCACTACTGAATCTTCATTTAAGGTATACATTACATTACAACTTTGTTGTTTAAGGTTTTGATAAGTGTTTTCAATATAAATTATTTTATAATCTTATTTTTAAATATTGTATGCATTTTGAACATTCTGAGAAGGGATTTCCACAAGTATCACTAGAATTTTGAAGTTGTCTCTTGCCCTGAAAAGGTTAAGTTTAGTAATGAGTACTTCAAATTATGACTCATTTGTATCACGGTATGAAGAAAGGGTCAGGAAAAATTTTTACGAGGACAAGGGGTACTTCATGCCTGTGGTGGCAGAGAAAATTCATGGATGGGGAATACAGTTTTGAAAAGTGAGGGATCATGAGAAGATAGTTCCATATTTAACAGTTTTGCATTTTTCACCTGAGATAGGCCCCACAATATTATAAGGAAACAACTGTTAGACATGAACTATAAGGTCAACCTGTCTTTGTCAGCTTCCTTGGTTATTTTGCCTTCCCCTCTCTGATACATATATACATATACATATATATATATATATATATATATATATAACTTTTTGGCCTGGGCAGGCTCCGGGAATTGAACCTGGGTCTCCGGCATGACAGGGGAGAGTTCTACCATTGAGCCACCATTGCACCGCCCTGATACATATTTTGATCATCTAATTATCCATGATTCTTCCACCATAGGAAGACAGAAATAAAACTAAACTGAGAAGGTTTAAGCCAAAAGATGTATAATCATGACGGCAGCTTTGATGAGATGCTGGCAAGGAAATTAGAATAAAATGTTAACATAGAAATATTTTTTCTTTCCTCCCATGAATTCCAGAAAATTGAAGAGAATTTGCTGGACCAAATGTGAACCCCATGGTGCCTAACACATATACTGGAGACCGTAATTCCACCTGTACTTTCAGGCTAGTAAAGCCTGGGGAAGACTTGCATTTCTTTAAAGTCCGTTAGGACTCATGTCGCCACCTGATCACGTAGACCCAAACTCATCATGTTATTTACAGGCTTTCCCAGGTGTATTTTCTGACATGCCAGTCTATACACAGCTTGCCATCCTCCATATCCTCATAGGGCAGCATGAAGTCTTGATTTTTCACTGAAGACCAAAGTATTTGGACCCAACCAACCTGTGATCTATAAAAAACCATGGACCAGGTATTTAACTGTCCTCCATTTTTAGGCTTTATAAAATTGTGAAATTAATAATCCCTGCCCATAGGTTTTGTTTGGTGTATTCAATGGAGTAATAGAGTAAAGAAGATAGAATATAGCCTAGCAGATAGTAAGCATTCAGTAAATTCTTTGCCATTATTATTTTTGCTATTCGGCCCACCCTGCTCTTCCCTACTTCTCACTCTTTCATCAAGGTTTGCTTCCTGAGAAGTCATTTAGAACTCTTCACCACAGTTCTCCACAAGACCACTGCTTTCTGTGACCATGAGGTTGCCTCTCATGCCCTGAAATGTGAAAGTCATAGATAAGGTGGAGAGCCACAAATCTAATGACCAACATATTCAGAGGCCCTCTGCACAGAAACACGCATCTTATGCTCTAAATACCTCACAAATCTCCTAGGAAATCAGCCAGCATTACTTTGGGTTCCTTTAAAAATTATTTCTTAAGTGTCATGAGGAAGTCTTCTCTGGGGAATAGTAGTTCTTTCATTCTATGGTTTCTATAAAGACTAAATCTGGATTGCCTAGCATTGGAACTAATCTCATTCTTTCTCTTCAAACTTGAGGTATAAGTAGGTCTGATCTAATTTCAGAAAGCATCATTGCTTCATATTGAGATTGACATTTCTCTAAAACAGAAACAATTTCTTGATATTTTGGATGTTTGCTTGCCCCACAGATGTGAGAGCAGGAAAGTGCACTCAGTTTTCATTAGACTGAAGATATATATTGCCCATCTCTCCCCAGTGATTTCCATTTCTCTCATTCGATTTCAATTTGTCTCTGTTGTATAAACTTGTTCTTTCTATCTTTTGGATCCCAAAGCAATACTATCAAGCCTATGTTCTATTTTCTTGATAAATCAAATAAAAATGATGAAGGTATACTTTGGTTAACCCCCAAAACATTTCAGATACTGAGATACTGCTAATACAATTTCTTATTAGTAGATATTCAATTTGGGGAATCATTTATATATAAAAAAATTTTTCAAAATTTTGTTTAAAAACATTTTCCATTTCACCTTAAAGGTTTACAATTCATTTTGGTTCAACAAGCATTTATTGAGTGCCTCCTCATATATTAAAGACACTGGGTAGGTGCAGTATAGGATGTGCATAATAAGTAATATTGGTATAGCACATTATCATTCAAAATATACTTCCAGGTTTATTTTAAAAGTTCTCACACCTTATTTCAGGAAGATCATTATTATTTTCATTTCACAGATGAAGAAAGTGGGACTCAAAAAATTATGGACCTAGAAGTGGGGTGCTGCTGAAATTTGCAAATACCATACATATTTGGAACAGTTTTTTTAAAATGGATAAGGGCAAGATTTTGGAAGCATTGTGAGGAGCTTGATAGAAAAGACCTAGAGTGCTTTAAAGAGACTGTTGGTATAAATGGAATTACTGCCAGTCTGGGCAAAAAGGGATACATTGGGGTTTGCAGAAACAGAATCATGGAAGCTAAGGTCTTAATCCAAGAAATCTCAGCCCAGGAGAGCAGACCCACCCAAGTACTTGGAGAGGCTGAGTTTGCTCCAAAGGCAGAGGATGGGCCTCGTTGCACCTCATTGCAGTGGAAGAGTCAAGCTGCCTCAGACCTTGGAGAGGGTGGGGCATATTCCTTGGGTATGGGTGAGAGCCTGGCTGCTACCACATGGAGGGGTTGAGTGTGCACCCTGGAGATGGCAGAGAGCCCAGGAGCACCCTGATGTTTGGAGAAGGTGGAGCCAAGAAAAAGGTGGTCTCCCCAAAGTCCCTCAAGGTTGCATTTGGAGAAAGCAAAGCCACTGTGTAGGTCCTTGAAAAGTTGAGATTGCCACTTTTTAAAGTCCCAAGGATAAATGATTCTCAGACTTTGAAATCCAATGGAGTTTGCCCTGCAGGTTTTCAGAATTGTTTGGCTCCAGTGACCCTTGTGTTCCTTTACATTTCTTCCATGTTAATGACAACATGTGCCCTATGACTGTCTCTTCTTGTGTATTGGCAACAGGTAACTTGTTCTGATCTCCGCAGGTCCAGAGCCAAAAAAGAATTTTTGCCTTAGAACAGACTACGGCTGTAGCTGATTTTGTTGAGATTTTTGTACTGGTTTTAACATTGTATTGTATTTGTATTGTTACTGAAATGATTTAAGGCTTTTGTGATATTATGATAAAATGAATGTATTTTGTATATGGAAAGATTTACTGCATTTTGTGGAGGACTGATGATAGTTTCCAAGTTGACAAGGGGTGGACATGTGACAGTTAGGTTCAGGTGTCAGTTGGCCAGGTGATGATGCCCCATTGTTTGGTTTTTGTGGACTTAAATCATCAGCATGTGAAATTTATCTGTGCAGTTGCCTAAAGGGAGTGCCTTCCACAGTAGGTGAGATTTAATTTAATTAACTGAAGGCTTAAAAGAGATAGGTCAGAAGGGAGATCAACAACTCAGCCCAAGTAGTTCAGCATACCTCATCTCAGCATCCATAGCTCAGCTCAGATGTTTGGAGATGCAGAAAGCAATCACCCAGGGGAAAGTCGTTGGAACCCAAAAGCCAGGAGAGAAGGCCAGCAGACATCACTATGTACCTTCCCATGTAACAGAGAACCTCAGATAAATGTTAGCTGCCTTTCCTCTGAAGAACTATAAATTTTTAACTAAATAAATCCCCTTACTGAAAACTGATCCATGTCTGGTATGTTGCATTCTGACAGCTTTAGCAAACTAAAACAGATGTCATTGAAGGTGCATTACATAATTCAGAAGTGGCAGAGCTGATTCTCAAGTCAAAATCTTTTGAGACCGGATTCCATGTTCTTTCCAACAACTCAGAGCTTCCAATCTAGCCCTTGATAAACTTAGACTATATTAGTGGGGTAGGTAGTTTGATGACTGATTGGGAAGTGATGCATCCCTCAATCACACTACTTCCCTTTCTAGGCAGTCACAAGTAGTCAAAGACAAAAAGACACCTGGTAATACTTAGAGATACATGAGACCAGTGTTCCTCATGACTTGGTCCAATGAATGGGCTGCTCAGACTTTCAGAGGCCACCCCAAGACTTATATAGCCAAAAACTCTCCACTTGTTCTCCCAGTCCCATGTCCCAGCCATACCACTGATTATATCCTATAGTCCATAAGCAGTTGATTCATTTATATATGTTGTGGTAGGTTGAAGTTATGTACCCCAGAAAAGGCTATTTTCTATTAAGCTATTCCTGTGGGTGCAGATTTATTGTCAGTGGGACCTTTCAATAGGTTATTTCAATTGAGATGCAACCTGCCTCACTCAGGGTGGGTCTTGATTGTTTTGCTGGAATCCTTTATAAGAGGGTAAAATACAACAGAAGCTAAGAGATGAAATTAAGAGAGGCTTACAGAGAAAAGCCTGAGAGGAGTTAGGAGAGGATCCAGAGAAAACAGAAGGGAAGACGCTGAAGCCAGAAGCTGAAAGGAAGAAACCCAGGAGAGAAGGGCCAACAGATGCTGGCCATACACCTTCCCATGTGACAGAGATGTCCGAGAGAATTATAGCCTGTTTTCACAGTCCAGGTATCATCCTGCAGATGTCTTGAGTTGGACATTATCATGGACTTCTTCTTTACAGAAGAACTGTAAATTGCATGTTAATAAATCCCCATTGTTAAAAGCTAACTCGTTTCTGGTATATTGCGTTCTGACAGCCTTGGCAAACTGAAATACATGTGCACATAAATATATTTATAGTATGATGTTAAGAAGGCAAAGAAGAACTTGTCTAGGAGGAGAATAGTGATCTGAACAAGAAAATCATGATTCTTTATGTAATTTGATGATACCTTACCACATATCCAGAGCACTATGGATTATTAAAGGAGAGCATTTTCTATTATGTTATTTCTAACTTTTTATTGTGATAACATAAATATTACTCAAAATTTCCCTTTTAACCACTTTAAATTATAAAATTTATTGACATTAGTTACATTCCCCAAATTTTGCTACCATCATCACCAGACATTATTGAAACTTCTTCATCACTCAAAACAGAAACTCTTTATCCATCGTTCTAGTTTGCTAGCTGCTAGAATGCAACAAACCAGAGATGGATTGGCTTTTAAGAAGGGGAATTATTTAGTTAAAAATATATAGTTCTTCAGAGGAAAGGCAGCTAACTTTCAACTAAGGTTCTTTCTTACACAGGAAGGCACAGGACGATTTCTGGGGCCTGCTTTCCAGGCCTCTGGGTTCCAACAACTTTCCCTGGGGTGATTCCTTAGGTCTGGGCTGAGCTGTGAGTGCAAGGAGTGCTGAGCTTCTTGGGTTGTGCTACAATGAGCTCCCTCAATTAAGCTTCCAGAAAATTAAATCAAACAGCATTCATTGCAATAGGCATGCCTCCTATCTGACTGCAGATATAACCAGTGACAGATGAGGTTCATGTCCACAGCAATAGAGCTAAGCACCTTCACCTAACCAAGTTGACCTGAACCTAACTACCACATGTCCACTCCTTGTCAACTTGGCAATTATTCACATCACCTCAGACGATATTAAGGTGGCAAAAATTCTCTTCTGGCTGTGGACCTATGAATCTCAAAACAAGTTATCTGGTGACAATATGCAAAGGAGTATAGTCACAGGATACAGGTTTTCATTTCGATAGGGAGAAATTGGAAGGAACACAAGAATTACAAGACCCAAACGGTTCTGAAAATTTGCAGGGCAAAATCCGTTGGATTTTTAAGTCTGAAAGTCATTTATCCTTCAGCTTTAGAAAGTGGCAGACCACCCTTTTCAAGGGCCAGTGCAGTGGCCCGCCTCTTTCCAAATCAACCTTGGGGGACATTGGGGAGATCACCTGTTTTTTTCAGCTCCACCATCTCCAAGTATTGGGGCCACACCTGGGCCCTCTGCCATTTCCGGGGCACATGCTTACCTCCTTCATGTGGTGGCAGCCAGCCTCTCCCCAGTCCCCAAGGAGAGTGATATACCTTTTTCAAGGCCTGAGGTGGCACAGCTCTTCTACAATGAGGTGGGAGACTCATCCTCAGCCTTCAGGGCAAAATCACCCTCTTCATGTATATGGGAGGGTCCACTCTTATGGCCTGAGGTTTCTTGGCTTCCGACCTGAGCTTCCATGCTTCTTACTCTGCAAATTCCAATTTGTCCCTTTTGCGCCCCCCTTTATCCAGATTGGCAGTGGTTTCATTTACACCACAGTCTCTTCAAGCACTCCAGGACTTCTCCATCATTCTTTTCACAGTTTCTCCAAAAATCTTCCCCTTATCCATCCAAAAAACTGTTCCAACATGTCTGGTATTTGCAAACTGCAGCAGCACCCCACTTCTCTAGTCCCAAATCTGCCAGAATGCAACACACCAGAGATGGGTTGGCTGTTAATAAAAGGGGATTTATTTAGTTAAAAATGTATAGTTATTCAGAGGAAAGGCAGCTAATTATACACTAAGGTTCTTTCTTACATGGGAAGGCACTTCTTTCTAGACCTCTGGGTTTCAACAACTTTCCCTGGGGTGACTCCTTTCTGCATCTCCAAAGGCCTGGGCTGAGCTGCGAATGTTGAGATGAGGAGTACTGAGTTTCTTGAGCTGTGCTACCTTGAGCTCTCTCATTTAAGGACCAGCCAACTAAATCAAACATCATTCATTGCAGCAGGCACATCTCCTAGCTGACTGCAGATGTAATCAGTGACAGATGAGGTTCACATGCCATTGGCTCATGTCCACAGCAATAGAACTAGGCACCTTCACCTGGCCAAGTTGACACCTGAACCTAACTACCACACCCATTAAGCAATAATTTCGATATCCACCCACCCACTCCAGACCTGTTAACCTGTAATCTACTTTCTATCTCTATTCATTTGCCTTTTCTATATTGTAGTATTATTAAAATCATACAAAATTTGTTCTTTTGGTGTCTGGCTTATTTTACTCAACATGACATATTCAAGGTTCATTCATTTGTTAACTTGCTCTTTGTATCAAGTTCAGTTTTTTGCCCCAAGTACCTGTGAGTTTTCTCAGTTCTTTACCTCCTCTCTATACCACTTCTCTGCCTCAGGTAAATTCCGGATTAGATAGTCCAAATGAGCACTCTGATTCAATCAGTGATGGGGGGCAGATATACAACCACACCACATTTGGACATGAAGTCTGCTATAAACAGACACCAGAGACCTATATTGGAAAAACAAACCATTACACTGTGAAGGTAGATCACTGAGCCACCGATATTTCACAGCCTGTCATGCTGTGCTGGGGTGGGGGGTGGGGCGTGGGCGGCAGAGTAAACACAGGTGAAAGTGCCCTACAGCTTTCCCACCAATTTTATATTTTCTTTTTCCTGATAGAGCATTCTCTCAGTTTCTGCCTAATTTTTGATAGTTTTCCAGAGTTTTGAAGTTGGTTCTGACAGGTTTTGCTTGTATTTCAATGTTTCTGACCGGGCATTTCCCAAAAAATCTTGCTCCCATCATCTTGCTGACTCTACTCCCCTCTTATTCTGCTGTTACCTTTGATCCCCCTCCAGTCTCCCTTTCATCTAATCCAACACTTTCTTTGCTTTGGATTTAGTCTTCCTTTCATTATTGTACCTTACTTGACATTGACATTATTCTGTAGGTATGTGAAAAACACTGAAAGTTCTGTGATTAGGGGTAGTTTAACAAGCATTTTTCTTTTTTTTTTTTTTTTTAAA
>PVIY010021140.1:0-42894 GCA_004026745.1 Myrmecophaga tridactyla
TACATAAGTTATATTAGGAAATGCACTAGTCAAAATATAAATTTTGTAACAAACATTTTTTGCTTTAGTCTCACACAGAAGGTGACATTTTAAAAATATTAATTACCATCTATTTTCAGTACCCTGCAATAATGACATTCCTTTGTTCTTCCTCATGCAAAAACATTTTTAAAATTGTACCTTGTACATTTCACTATTATTATATACTCTAGGCATTCCTAGATTATACCATCTCAATCTTTAACATCTATCTTTCTGATTTCATTTATGTCCCCAGCCCTCCTCCCTGTATCATTCTCACATGCAGCTACATTCAGTGTTTTAACATAATTATATTAGAGTTAGGTAGTATTGTGTTGTCCATTTCTGAGTTTTTGTATCCAGTCCTGTTGCACAGTCTGTATCCCTTCAGCTCCAATTACCCAAATCTTACCTTATTTCTATCTCCTGATGGTCTCTGTTATGAACAAAATATTCCAAGTTTATTCACTAATGTCAGTTCATATCAATGAGACCATACAGTATTTGTACTTTAGTTTTTGGCTGGTCTCACTCAGCATAATGTTCTCAAGGTCCATCCATGTTGTTACATACTTCATAAGTTTATTCTGTCTTAAAGCTGCATAATATTCCATCGTATGTATATACCACAGCTTGTTTAGCCACTCCTCTGTTGATGGACATTTTGGCTGTTTCCATCTCCTTGCAATTATAAATAATGCTGCTATAAACACTGGTGTGCAAATGTCTGTTTGTGTCTTTGCCCTTATGTCCTCTGAGTAGATACCTAGCAATGGTATTGCTGGGTCATATGGCAATTCTATATTCAGCTTTTTGAGGAACCGCCAAACTGCCTTCCACAGCGGTTGAACCATTTGACATTCCCACCAACAGTGCATAAGTGTGCCTCTTTCTCCACATCCTCTCTAGCACTTGTCATTTTCTGTTTTGTTGATAATGGCCATTCTGGTGGGTGTGAGATGATATCTCATTGTGGTTTTGATTTGCATTTCTCTAATGGCCAGGGACGTTGAGCCATTTTTGGCACAAAAAGAGGAAATACAAACATATTCATTTTTGAGAAGAGGAAAACAAGATGCTTAAGATTGTCCAGGATTAAATAGGTGGTAGAGTCAGGATTCAATACCTGGTCCCTCTGACTACAGATCCTAAACTGTGTCACCTCTTAGGGCTATTTTCATGCCCACCTAACCTATGTCCTACAGAAATACAAACAGAATTCCCCAAAATAATTTTAACATGTAGCCACATATGAAAATGATAACTTTCTTTTCAAAAGATGGAAACCTGCCCTCACTCATGAACATGTCAACTTGGTAAATATTAGACCCATTTCAGCAGTGTTGTATCATCTGTCCAGTCAGGCTCACTCTCTAAATTAGCCCAGACTTGGAGATTAAATTTTAAAAAGTAACCTACAGAAGTATGTCTTTTATCTCAATGCATTAGCAGAAAAAAACCCACTCAGCTCACCAAGAATTGCTTCAAGAACTATTTAGTGTAAGGCCTGGCCTGGTAGCCTCTGGCTGGAAGGCTCCCACCCAAACTAAAACCCGTGAACATCCGGGCATACAGCTGTTCAAACTCAGCCAATCAGGACCTGCCCTGACAAACAAAGGACCCCCCCAGCCATGACCCGTAGCTATGCCCCCAGCCCTAAAGCTCATGAAACTCCTAACCTACCACAGGAGGCCCCATAGGCATCGTCAGCACCCCCCACTAGCTAGCCTATATCTAACCCCGCTGCTTCTAGGGGGGCGCGACTTCCCCGGCCCACACCCTGAGCACCCTGACCCGGGAACCTCGCCCCGGGACAATAAAATTTTAAACTCGGACTCAGTTTCTCTGATTTCTCAGTCGGCTACCGTCTAAAACCTGACATTTAGTAAATGTCTCTTTCAGTGGACACAAAAGTGACTCTAAGAAGCATCCCACCCCTGAGAGTATAGCAGGGAGGCCAGCCACATATACAAGTAGGAAAAATGCCACTCACTGAAGGTGTGTCCTTACCTGGTACTCTGGACTCCAGTCCCCTATGACATGACAAATGGGAAAATCACAGATTCGGGAGTCAAATAGACTGGGTTCCAATGCTGACTTTACTACTTATTAATAGCTTGGTGAATGCGGGCAATGATTTTTAGTCTCTCAGTTTTCTTAAGGTAAAATGGCAATTTTATTATCTACCCTAAAGTAAAGTGGCCAGATACAGCACATAAGAATACAAGAGGTCCAATTAAATTTGGGACATGCAAATATTGCATGGGATGTACTTAAACTAAAATAAATATTTTGTTGTTATTTGAAATTCAAATTCAATAGGGGTTCCTATATTTTATCCAGCAACTGTATCCTAATGGGCTATTATGATGATTGAGTGGGATTTAAAGTGCTAATTCATTTCCTGGTACAAAGTAGACAGAAAACATATATCAGCTTCCTATCCCCTCTTGTATCATCATATACCATTAATTATCCCTTCCAGGGACTGGCTTCTTTCTTTTCTTCTCTTATCTCTAGGGTTATCTTATCTATCACTACAAATATTCAAGTCCTCCATATCCATTAAATTTAACATAAAAAGTTAAAATCTGCTTTCTGTCAGTGGACCCCCTACTTCTCCCATTTCTTCATTGTGAAATTTATCGAACCTGTTCTAAACTTAGTTCCAAAGCTGCCTCACAAATTTGTCATTTATTTATTTCATGGATACTTGAGCAGCACCTTCCATTCCTGGCTCTGTGCTATGAAATATGGGCAAAACTGGCATGGTCTCTGCCCATGAGGGGCTTACTCCATCCTTGAAATGTGACTTCTGACCTACCATCCCACTGAAACTGCTACATAGAAAGTCATCAGGGGTTTCCTGATTTCTCATTTCCCTGCTCCATCCCCCTTTTAAACAAATTCATGGATCCCTGTTCTCCCCCCTCAGGGATCTCATGCCTTCCTGTGACTTTGCCCTCCCCTAATTCCCACTCCCAGAAAATCCCCCAGTCTTCCTGCATCAGACCCCTCTCCAACCCATGTTCAAGCTGGAAACCCAGGAATGCTTGGATCCTCTCCCCACCTCATTCCATCCATCAATATATCCACAGACTGTGCTTGTCTCTTCATCCCTATCGTCACTCTTTCACCCAAAGACCTTTTTGTCTCTCACTCAACAAAGTCACAGTCTCCTACCCAGGTTCCCTGCATCACTCCAGCCCCCCACAATCAGCCACACAGCAATCACAGTGATCTTGAAAGCAAAACTGATCATGTTACCACCCTACTTTTAAAAGCTCTTAAAATAAAAAATCTAAATCTTCCCATTCCAGTCAGAATAAAATCCAAACTTCCTTCCATGGCAAACCCAGCCCTTCATTTCTGGGCCCTGCCCACCCCCTAATGTCACCCCCTTCTACTCCCCACTTGCTTGCTACCCTTAAGCCTGGAACCCTCTGTCCACATCTTTGCAGGGCAGGTTCTTCCCTTCATCCAAGCCTCAGCTCAGACCTCACCTGCTCAGGGAGGCCTTCCTTGTGCATCCAACCTCACTTCCCGCAGCCCCACCCATCACTCTCCATCAATCTTACTTCGTGTTTTTAGTAGCACTTACATTGTGCATTCATTTGCTCCGTGTCGTCTGCCTTTCTCTCCTAGAGGAGAAGCTATGTAAGAGCAAGGGCCTTGTCTTCCTTCTTCAGGTTCTGATGCCTAGAACATGAGTGGCACTCGATAGATGATAATAGATGCTAATGACCAAATGAATGAACAGAAACAGCCCAACAAGGAAATGATTAGTAACAATGACTCTGAAAAGAGGGAGTTTTCTGGGATTGCACAGAAGGAATTTTATCTGTTAAAGTACTAATGCTATAAATAGAATTTCCATCTTTATTGAAATTCTTACTTGTCCCTTAGAGGAAGCTTAATTTAGTGAGTTCCTATGCTGGTAAATTTATATCGGTGTTCATAGCTGGAGGGAGCAAAAGCCCTAACTCTCCAAGAGAGTGTATCAAAGAATGTGTGACCTTTAAGCTGCCACAGAGCCCTGACCCCCCTGCCCCAATACCACGAATCCCTGGTCTAGAGTGTCTCATGGCGTGATTGGGATTCCAGGTCTCAGTAGTGGATGTGCTAAGAGGTCTCCCAACTCCTGTTCTGAGTTCTTTATGTAGGAGGCAGTGGAGCATACAGGTAAATGATGGTCTCTAATGTCACACAGACATGGGTCCAAATTTTGGTTGCATCCCTCGTTAGCTCTGTCTGAGCAGATTACTCTCCAAGTCTCAGTTTCCTCTTCTGCCAAAAGAAAATAGAAACAGCCACCATTTCATGTTGTGAGGCTTGGTGCAGGGTGGGTACATGGTCAGCAACCAAGAAACGTTAATTGCTATTGTTTGGTCTCCCTATTACAGACTTTCAGTGCAGTCTGAACTTTTCATTGGTTACATTTATCATAATTTTAATAAATTATACATGTAACTATTTTTAGGATGTCAGTCTCTCTTATCAGACGATAAGCTCCTTGAAGGCAGGGAGCATATCTGTTTTATTCTTGGCTTTATTTCCAATGGCCAGCAGAGTGCCAGATATTGGACGTACACTGAATGCATGAGTGAATGTTTGAATGAATGAGTGAATGCTACTGCTCATGAAGAGTTGCTGGGTGTGAGAGATAATTGTTTCTAAAAATTCCTGAGTTTTAAACTATGAGCTATGATGCTTCTTATCTACATATTAGCTGTATTGTTCCTTCCATAGTACTTCTGACTGTTTAGAGAGTCAAGAAGGATTACTCAGAGAACAAAAGAGGCAGTTTTCCTCTTTGAGAAAAACCTGGCTCAACAGTGTCAGGATCAAGAGGAGAGAAAGGCAGTGGGCTGAAGAGCTGCAAGACTACAGAACCCGTGACTTCAATGATGAAACTAAAATAGCTCTGGATTGGACCGAATGAGAGAGTGTTTGCAGTCAGCTGTCACGTCCCTCTGCTGTTTTTGAGGCAAAGCAGAAAGAAGTCAGTAGGCAGATAATAAGGTGTACACTAGAAGGAAAGTGGGAAGCACGAGGGGTTTATAGGTTGCTTTCTAAAAGTAAGATGGGCTATACAATTATTTCATCATTTGAGAGGAAAATAATTGTGCTATAACCCAAGGGGAAGTCCTCAGGCTCACAGCTTTCAGGGCACGTGTGGGTCATTTGTGGTCAAATACAAGCTCAGCATGAACTTGGGTCCAAGTGATAACTGGGCTCCTTGACTTGGTTTCACACAGTGGGAATTACAGAAAGCCAATGAAGCACCAGGCACTTTTAAATAATTTCCAAGGATCCTATGCCCGGGCAACAGATGATCCTAACGGAATGGCTCCTTCCAGTTTATTGCCTCTCAATAGCACTGCTCTTATCTTCATATCAAGGAGAATAATGACATAGATACATTTACAAAAAACACAGGAACTTTTATTTTTAACATAAAAATTCTTCATCTGTCAAGGTAGGAAAATAAATCTATTGCAGAAAGAAAAATCTCAGAGGGAATAGGGCTTTATAATTACTGCCTTTGAAAACTCAAGAGTCGGCATGCCAAATGGTGACTATGTATGGCTTTAATAGGGGAAGAATCCCAGTATGTGCTTAAGAATCTAACATGCCTTAGCCATTCTTATAATTTATAATCTAAATTCTTAATGATAATAGGTAAAAAGGCATATGCTTAATGTTTTTTTTAAACATAATGGGCTACTAAATAAAGTCCTTTAATATGAATAAATATTTGACTAGAATTAACTAATCTTCTCTTAGGGTCTTTGAAATTTCAATAGTCTCAAAGACTGGTGGGTTTATCTTTAACATTAAACAACAGTGTGTCTCCTCCTAACAGTTCACTCACACGAGAAGCACCTGCCTTGTACCTCCACACTGTAAGGATAGGTGATTCTAAAAAAGCCATAAAGAAGATACAGGTCTGAATCTGGAGAAGGCTCAAGGGTCTGGGAACCTGGAATAAACAGCTGGGGACAAGGAATGTGTGGCATCCTCTTATCAGTGTATCTCAGCTATAAAATCTGTGGATGTGATTATGACATATGACAGACACAAGAGCTTTCCTTCTGTAATCATTTTCCTAAAATGAAATCACACAGGCTACAAGCTGGATCTTGGAAAAAAATGATAATACCTAATTCTCATGCCCAAATTATCACCAAGTCTCAGGTCAGCATCCACTATTGGGAGCCAGCATCTGGGTGGTCTTGGAATGGAGAGTCTTGTGCCATGTGATCCCTGATTACTGCTCCTGTCCATGGGACCTCTTACCAATTTCTTTCTTCCAACTTCTCTCTTTTCTCCTCTCTACTTAGTGCCCTGTGCAACCCAGATGTCAGCAACATCTGTGGACCCAGCCAAGCCTCAGTGGCAATCATACTTTAGAGGCTGTGCACCCGAGCTAGAAGTTTTAGGGGGAGCTCAGAAAGAGGGTTCACCCCTGCTGTCACAAATAACCTATCCACATGCAGCAGGACTAACACAGCAAAACCATAAAGAAGTATAATGAACACAGAACTCAAAGTCTAAAGACACCCGCGGGGCCATGTCTAATTCAAATCACTTAACCTCAATGAGATTCAGTTTCCTTAGGTAAACTGTGAATGTAAATGTATTGTTGATGAGAAAGGTAGAGCTCTAATGTCTATATTTTTAAAACTCAGGCCCGCCTGTGTCAGTGAATGAAAAATTGTTCAGGCGCATTTCCTCCTACAATGTGCATGTGCTGGGCTGCCATAAACGACAGGCAAGAATTAGGCACGTCTGCTCAATGGATGTTTGTATTGCAGGGAAGCCTATTTAGATGTGCAATAATGAAAAAACCCCAGCATGGTGCGTTTTCATAATATTTTATTATAGATAGTTGTAGTGATTATTATACACGTTCAGGCTTTTTAAGTATTGTGATTATAATAAGTAGCATAAGCAGTTGCAATTTATGTTAAAGGACACAGCTCTGAAACCAGAATTTTTTATTTGATCCTTTTTCAAGTGTCTGGATGTGTTTAATTGAACAATATTCAGAAATTCATAGTAAGCTATTGAAAACTATGACCACTTACATGTAATTATCTGTAAAAATCAAAAGTATTCTCAATACTGTATAATTGAAACAAAAAAAAACTGAAAACAATTGGATACAGGTATGTTTGCAGATAACAGGTGTTCTTTAATCCCAGTTTTATTGTTCACCAGGAAAGGTTTTGAAATTCGAGGTTATACCATAAATGCATATTAAAAAAATGAAAGTTATTCATTACGTTGAGGTCCCATGTGCAATCACATTTGAAAAAAGTTATATGCTAGTCTTTTAATGAAAGTTTAAATACCAGCATTTTAAGAAAATTCCTCTCTACATTACTCCATATCAGGATATTAAAATGGCTTAAGTTTTATCTTCTTTGCAAAATAGGGAAAAGGGATCACAAACTGAGCATACTCCAAACACCATGATGCCTGTCTCCTTTGCCAGCAATGCACAGGTCCCCAGAAACAAACTGAGTAGGAAGAAGAAAGGAGGAGTTGTGGGAGTTGTATTCCCCAATACAACACTGATCCAAACTCTTGAAAAATGAATTCAACATTCTTTTATTCTAAGAATGAATGTGACTCACTAAGAAATAGCACTTTGTAGATATAAGGCCTGTGAGCAATTTAACTCTATTTTAACCTATTATTTAAGTAGGTGGATAAAGATTTAACTTCAAGGAAATATATGATAGAATTATTTAAAACTTCAGAGTTGAAACAGTTGCATATCTTCTAATGGAGCGTTGGATAAGTAAACTATGGTATATTCTTATAAATTAGCCATGTACAGCCTTTTAAAAATTATGTGGATACATCTTTAGTAACATGGGATGATGGGCAAAATAAATTTTTTTTTTGCATGGGCAGGCTCTGGAAACCAAAATAAATTTTTAAATGAATAATGCAGATTTTAAAACAGCATTCACAGCTCTAGAGTATGGGCCCTGGAGTCAGGTTGCCTCGGTTCAAATCACAGCTCTGGCAATTCCTCGCTGTATACTCAAGTTACTTTATCTTTCTGGGCATCAAAGCTGTCATTCGTAAAGCAGACTTAATGATAGAAACTTCCTCATGAGGTTGTTTGGGGTTTAATTGAGCTAGTGCATCTAATGTGGTTAGAATATTTTAAGTGCCTAATAATTATTAGCAATTATCATCATCATTATTCTACCAAAATGTATATGGTTTGTAGAAAAAGTCAGTCAAGTTACTGAGCAAATATTAACAACAGTTTTCTTTAGTTTGGAGAATATAGGTAATTTTAACGGGGGGAGGGCTTTTCTGTATTTTATAATTTTTCTTCAAAGGATATTTATTAGTTTGGTACAATTTATTTTTTCTGAATGTATTTTCCAGAAAGTGTTAAAAACCAACAAATAAACAAAACCTCTTTGGGGCTGTAGAACCTTTCACCTTTTACAATGGAATTGTTTCCTTGTTAAGGAATGGTGCTGCTCCCTTCAGTAGGAGCCTCGCTCATCAGCTCCTCCAGCTTTGAAATAAAGGCCAATGGTTCTGTAATTGTGATATTTTATCCTTGTTCTTTTTTACCAGGGACAGTCTGGAAGTCCCTAAAATTATATGCATAATATTGGGTAGATATGCATTTTGTAGGGAGATGTTCCATAGCTTTAACAAAAAAAATTCTTACGAGTTTAAAGAAATAGCTCCTTTAGAAATGCCTTCATTTCTAAGTGAGAATTGTATACACAATAGAAACCTGCAATAACATGGCCTGTTATCATATAGATTAGGACACGCTGCAAGTCTGACCTCATTCCCAAATATAACAATCACACGCTGGGAAAGCCTAATGGAACTGAGTGAGTATTGATCCTCCTTTGTAATCAGTGACTTTGGGTTTATTTAAAAAATTTCACACCACCACTTCATATAATTAGGAATTTACGGGATGCCACAAAGAGTAAAATAAATGTCTCCTCCATTTTAAAACACAACAACAAAAAAGCGAGCAAAACTAAACCTAACCCATCATGAAACTTAATCTAGTTTACCTTTAAGGTCTAAAACACCAAAACAAGATTACTTGTGGTATTACATTGTGGGAATACAGGTCAGTGACCTGAGCTAATGATCCAGGCTTGCAAATCTTTAATTGGGCATCCCTCCAGGAAGCACATCCTCAGCATTCACTCTAGTTTTCTGTCCCTGGTCCCCAGGAAGCTGTCTGAGTCCTTTACTGCAGAGGAGCTCTATCCCTCTTGGGCAGATGCCCACAAGCAAATAAGTTTAACAAATGACCTTACATAGGGAGGCATTACCTAAGGAGGAAGGTGAATTCCTAATCTCCCTCTATGGAGAGTCAATTTACATCAAAATTCATTCATTCTGTTATTTATCTCAAAAGTATTTTTTGAGGAAACACTAAATGCAGTTGCTAGGCTAGGGGACTTAGGTCGATTAAAACAAGTGGTTGAGAAGATAGAGATATGAATGACTAACCATAGCATGGTGGTAAAACTAAGGCACTTTCCTGGACCATACATCTAAAATGAACAAACAAACGGACCATAAAGACAACTAAGGCACATTCACCAAGGGCTATGTAGTTGAGGAACAATATCAATAATGTAGATGGAATAGGGTCACTTTTTTGAGCTAACTCTTAAAGAGTGAGCCTGAGTTTACAATGGGGAGGGAGCAGAGATGATATTTTAAGTAGAGAAAAGAAGGACTGGGGAATCAATTATGACTTAAGAGCAGATAATAACTTCCTGGGAAACATACTGGTAATTATCCTCATTAAATAAACCTGCTTTGCAGTTATAAACGAGAAGCAGTTTAATGAGCAGTTTAACAAGTACGAGTTTTGGAGCTAGATAACCTGAGGTTTAAATCCCCACTCCATGTCTATCCATGGATAAGTTGCTTCTTTATACTTTTTGAATCTAGTCTTATTATCTATAAAATGGCAGAACACCTCCTGCCTGCCTCATGTGATGGCTGGATTTAATGGGAGAACACATGTAAAGGAGATGTTCCATGAATGTGGATGGTGGTCTTCCTCTCCCTTTTCATTCAGCGAAACAGGATGGAACCATAAACCACTGGGTGTGATTTCCTGCTTGGGAATCACCTTATTAACTTAAAATTTACATGGATGCTTTATACTTACTATATTAAATGATGCGTTAAATCTATTCACATAAATCTAGATAAAAATAATTCAATTATATACATCTACATAGACTCATACCAGATCACACATAAAAAGAAATTCTCTACTCACCTGTACCAAGGAATCCTGTTCACAGACAAATATTTTCATTGGGAGCAGAGAACTGGAAGCTGTTACTACACCGCTGCTGATAAAACACATGCTGCCGGCTGATCCGTGAGTCTAAAAGGAACTAGGGGATTAGGAGGGCTGGCATGATTTAAAGGAGGCAGGCAAGGGGAACGCGTGTCACCATGGTGTCAAGCCCCAGCTCAGACTTCTGGTTTGTGAAGCAGTGATCATGAGCAGTACAGCTGGGAGGTCCAGATCTGCTCAGTTTATATACCTGGCTCTTTGAGCACTTAGCTCAGCCTCACCTGCAAGGTTAAACAGAGAGCCAGGCTCATCAGCAATGAGGTCCTGGAGAAAACTAGGGCCCTGGACCTAAAGTGATATCATCACAGTCTAACTGAACATATAAAACACAGATAACACCACAATGACCTGCAAGCTGATGCTGGGAGAAGCCAGCTGGAGTGAGGCAAATGCAAACTGAGCAAGCATAACTAATAATGTTGTCGTGGCACCAGGAAGCCTGCATCTCATCCCACAGTCCAGTTAGGTGCTGCTGGGAAACCTCAGCATTAGCAGAAGGCCTCTGTGGATGTATGCTGATATAAAGTATGAAGCATCGCTTAGAGCAAAGACTCAGAGAAGAAAATAAAGTGCCAGAGTTGCTAATGCTGACACAAGTCAACTCAGTTGCTAAATGAGCAAATATACTAAGAATGAGCCATTTTTCCGGCATTTTCAACCACACTGGTATGCTCAGATACTATCACCAAGTATTTATGAAACATCTACCCTGTGTCCTTACTTGTGCTGGGAATTCTGAGGAAATAAAAATCCTGAACAATCGGGTGCTTGTAGGCAACTAATATATGTCTCAACAAGCACACAAAACATCACCTGGTTCAGTAATTGTTTTATTTCAGCCAGCAAGCTTTTTCCAAATGTCCCCTATTTTTCAGGTACTCTGCCAGCTGGAGGTGTATAACCTGCCTTAAGGAATCTATCGTCTGGTGGAGGTCAAAAGAGGGCATTAGATATGGCACCAGGAAACTTCATACATAAAGCAAAGTCCCAGACATGGAAGAAAGGGAATGATTTTGGCTGGAGATGCTGGGTAGTCTTTCTGGAAGAGCTGGCCTATAAATTGAAACTTAAGGACAGGTAGGAGGATTTGGGGAAGCAGAAGTCAGGGAAACATGCATTTAAGGCTGGAAGGAAAAAGGTGCACTTCAGGCAGAAAGCAACAAAGGAACAGGGGTCCAAAACAATGTGGAGTATTTTCAGAAGGGGAGGCATAAAGAGATGAGAGTACGGAGGGTGGTGGGAGGCAAAGCTGAAAGGGAATTTGGGGCCACACTATGAAAAGACTTGAATGTCATGTAAGACAGGTGGACTTAATTCTGTTACAGTGAAGTGCTAAATTGTGGGATACTGAGTACAAAAAGGACTTGGTCAATTTATGGCCAAAGAAAAATGCATGCAAATGGGCAATACCTATTTTGGTCTCAGATTGCAGGCTGCCATGGCCAGGGAGGTAGATTTCAGTTGAGAGAGCTATACATGCCATAAGCACAGACAGGAGACCCCTTCTTGCCTCACCAGGTCCGAAGTGAGGGTGGGGAGCAGTCCATTATAGTCACTGCTTCAACCCGGCACTAAGCACAATTTGGCTGACATAAAATAAGCACTTGAATATTTATTAAAAGTATGAGCAAATGAATAAATTTTTCCCTGTCTATCCAACATGGACTCAATTTCTCCCCTTACTGAGGTTCTCATAAGTATCAACAATGTACTGCTGGTGGATATTTTTATGTTTTTCTGCTTTCATATGAAACTAAACAACTTGTGGGAAGATATCAGTCTGTGTCTATCAAGATATCCTCATGGGATCTAGAGCATGCCTTGCACCTCACGGGTATTTTTAAAGTCTTTGTTGGGTGTATAATTAATATGGCAGATGAAACAGTCTAGCCTAATAACTTTAATAACAACAAAAAATATTTTTTTGAATTTTCCATTCCTTCTTCTTATCAGTTATGCTTTATTTTTCACTCCTAATGTAATGAAGGGAAGCTAGGTCTCATTTCTCCCTTTTCCTTTTATTTTAATTTTCTGAGGAATCACCTGCATAGGCAGGCATCGGGAATTGAACCCGGGTCTCCAGCATAGCAGGTGAGAACTCTGCCTGATGAGCCACTGTGGCCTGCCACCTTCCCTTTTCCTTTAAAGATAAAAGTTTATCTTGATGTTTTGTGAAAAGTGCATCTCTTCCTATTTCTCTCTCTTCCTCCTTAGAAACCTAAACTGAGGTCTACTTTTAAAAAATTGCAATTTCTGGTTTTTCATTTCCTAGTGTAATTTGTTTCACCAATTTCCTTGACTCCTTCCTATACCTCTCTCACCTGTTGATGAATGCAAATGGCCTTCTCTAACATCTTCGCCTAAATAAATGTCTGCTCTCAGACTCTACCGCTTTTACCTTGTTTTCAAGGATTCTTTTTATTTAGTACCAAAGCCTGCTGACAGTTTCTTTCAAGGTTGTTTTCTTAATCAGCTTTTCCATTTTTTTAAGAATCCAACCTACACTCTGTAAGTCATGATTGCTCTGCCCAAGGTTACCTGTAGTTTTATGCACTCTAACCCTGAAAGCATTAATTGAGATGGTTATCTGTCCTATTCATTTGTTCTTTCTTTTAATAGTTGTCTCCAAGTTGCTCTAAGCCCAGATTTTCATCTGAACTCACTTGCCAGAGCTTTAATGCTGGCATTTAAAGCAAGGCAATCTACTGCCAATGACCCACTGTCAGAAATACATTAGAGAACCTACTGTAAAAGAGTTTTAATTTTTTACTTTTATACCAACCCCCCCCACCAAATTTTGAAAATATCTATATACCCTTTCATCTTTTAGGAATATATTTAAATTATATGTAAATTTATATCGTATATATTTTTTCTGAGTCATAAGAATGTATCATAATTTTATTCTTTTTTACATGGGCAGGCTCCGAGAACTGAATCTGGGTCTCTGGCATGGCAGGTGAGAATTCTACCACTGAGCCACCATTGCACCTGTATCATAACTTTAAATAAAGGATTTTCAGTTCATTATATATACTTTTGAAAATAAAACGTTGCTGTAGAAAAGAGCTTGGTGATTCCTCAAAAAATTAAGTAGAATTACCATATGATTTGACAATCCCACTTTTAGGTATTTTTAAAAGAATTGAAAGCAGGGACTCAAACAAATATTTGTACATCAATGTTCATAGCAGCATTATTCATAATAGCCAAAAAGTTTTGGAAGCAATCCAAGTGTCCATCAACAGGAAAATGGATAAACAAAATACATTGTATGAATATACTTGTAGAAAGGGATGGAGCTCTGTTACATGCTGTAACATGGATGAACCTTGAAGACATTGTTATCAGACAAAGTCCTTGGCTTCTTTTGTCTGACATGTTCAATAACCAATTCCTGAGACACTGGGGTTTCAAAGAGAGAAGGAGTTTATTACTTGGTGTATAGTAGGAGAGCAGATGGCCTAGTGGCCCAAAATCTTTTTCCCTGAACTGCAGTAATTCTGGCAGTTCTATTACAGAAAAAGATGGACAGGGTTTAGGATAATGAGCACAGTGGCTCCAGATGATGTAATGAGAGGTGATCTAATTATTGAGCTTGCGCCGATTGAATGAATGCTTAGAGAACATGTGTAAGAAAATGGCGGAATGAGGTATAGGTGACTTATAAGTTAAAGTCTAAGGTACTGCACATGTCAGGCGGGCCCATTTTGATTAGATCCAGTCTCCGTTATCAAGATTACTTTGGATTTAGGGTGGGTCAGTTCTGGACTGACCCAAGATCCTTCATTAATAAACATTAGGGGCTGTCTTAAGTGATTACAAGACTCTAAAGTTGAAAAACTGGATAACTGGGTACAAATGAATGTTAGTCACAGGTCTTTTACAATCACAGGGGCAGAAGATAAGGGCTATTTAACCATTATCAGAGATCAAGGTAGCTGGATTACGATTTAGAAATTTGAGATATTTCCCTCTGTCTACTCTAATATACCAGAAAGCAAAAAAGGAATATCAATATAATGATTCAGTAACCAAAACCATCCCTTAAATCCTAATTTCTCAGTGACAACATCACGTTGAGTAAAATAAAACTTTGATATCTGTGGTGGTTTGGAGGGACATACCCCAGAAAAACATGTTCTTAAACTTATTCCATTCCTGCAGGTGTGAACCCATTTTAAGTAGGATCTTTTGATGAGGTCACTTCAGTTAAGGCATGGTGCAACCCAGCCAGGAAGGGTCTTAGTTCAAAGACCCTTCTCCAAAATACAGGAGTAGTTTATAAGCAGAATGAAATTCAGGTGGACTGAGAGAAAGCCATGGGAAGCAAGAGCTGAAAGTCAACTGAACCTGGAAGAGAAGGGAGAGGCCAGGAAAGGCTGTCATGCATATTGCCATGTGACAGAGGAGCTCATGACCAAGGATCCCTGGCAGCCAAGCCTAGAATGCCAGTCTTCAGGAAGAAAGCATTGCCTTGATGATGCCTTGATCTGGACTTTTTTTTCAGCCTCAAAACCATAGGTGAATAAATTCTCATTGTTTAAGCCAACCCATTGGGTGGCATTTGCTTGAGCAGCCAAAGAAACTAAAACAATATCACTATTTCAAATGTCTCCAGTGGAATCTAAATGCCAAAGCAATGTGAAACACTATCATCTTTCATTTATATAAACATTAAGAAACTCTAACAGCTGGGATATTTTATATCTTTCCTATTTTCCTAAAACAAATATTTCCATTTCATTTTTCCCACTGCATTTTAGCCTACTATTGTATATATTTATGCTTGAAAATCTCTTACTGTTTTAGCTCAACATCATAAATATGCATATAAATTTAATTTTCAAAATTTCCTGTAGACTTCAGGCTTTAAATGTTAAAAATTTTAATTGAATTATCATTACTTTTTTCATTAGTACTGAAATGATCAAGTGACACACAGGCATAGGCATACACATAACAAATTTTTCTAATTAAACATTAAATATAAAAATGCACTTTGGGGCTGCTGGTGTTTTATCTGTGGATGAATATTACCTATTCCTAGAACAAAAGAATAGATAGTATCAATAATATTTCCAATTTTTGGTCTTTAGAGGTATTCACATATATGAGAATGGAAGGGATTATGTTATAACAGTGATTCAATTCGTTGAATCCTTTAGGAATGCCGAAATCCACATAGTGATTTATCATAAAAAAATGTTTTTAATACTGTAGCAGCTGACAACTCAAGGACTTCATTTTGTTGAAAGCAAAAAAAGTCGAGCTCACCTGATGCAAAATGATTGGTAATGCTGTCACTTTTGGGAAATACACCCCAAAGGCTTTACAGTGGTTTATCAAAGGAGATTTTATTTATATATTCTTAGAGGCATCTTACTTAACCCAATACACTTACAAAGGTTGGAAGATGAAAATATTACTAATTTTTATACACCTTGTCAAAACAATACTTTTAAAACATTTAAAATGAT
This sequence comes from Myrmecophaga tridactyla, assembly GCA_004026745.1. NCBI lineage: Eukaryota > Metazoa > Chordata > Mammalia > Pilosa > Myrmecophagidae > Myrmecophaga > Myrmecophaga tridactyla. The sequence goes on from PVIY010021140.1 coordinate 15,895, forward strand.
TTAAAATAAAATTCTTCTTTATGTATTACAAAGTAAAAAATATATTTGCACTTGATAAAAATATTACGTTTTAAATATTTCCATCAAACCATCAGTTTTAACTCATTCAGTTTATTAAAAGCATCCTACCATTTAGCCTAACTGGCAAAGTTGGTTTTCATTGTCAAATCCAAACAAAATTAGGCTTACTCTCTGTCAGAAGGCTTGGTTTCACCATGAAAACCATCTCTCTTCTGAATTCAGAGCAACTTAATACAGGACAAAATATCCTATTTCTACTGTCATGCTTTACCCTTAAGAGAAAGAGACTTGGAGTGAGACATGGTGTTTGCTTTGGGTTTATAGGGCCTTGATTAAAGGAGGCTTTGTTGACCCCAGTACTTCAAATCGTCCATTTGCTTGGTAGCCTCAGAAGGTTTAACACCAGAGGTGTCAGTAAGATTCTGGATGACTGAGAATGACTTATGCTTGTAAAGAGGAAAAGCTGACTGGGAGCAGAGAAGAGGAAAAGGAAACTCATCATGCTGCCATAACCACAGGTACATTCTGAGGCAGAGCAGTTTAGGAAAGTGTACAGGAGAGTTATGGCTCTAGGAACCGATTCCCTAAAAAACGCTCTGCCTATGCGTCCATTAGGAAGTGTTTGTAGAGCTCCAGAGATCCAACTGCTTTCTTGAGCTGGCTTGGAGTAGACTGCTTACTATGACTGTAATTGGATGGAAAGGGGCCTGGTATTTCCAACTCAGTGCACCAGCAAAAAGAAGGCTGCAGAGACAGCATATGTCTATCTCATAAATAAATACCTTTTTTCTTCCAGTAAAATAATTGTACTTCTCATTAAATAACTTGGAGTATGATTTATAGGTCACATAGTATGTCATTCTAACTTAAAGCATGCCATGCTAATGTTTTTATGGTCCTCTCAAAGCAGTCACAGTTCTGCATCATAAATACTGAGAATTAAAAAGCCAGAGAGAGGAAAAACTAAAATATAAATTTAGAACAGGAATAATGACTCACTATGATAGACACTTCAGATGATGCTTGCTGCATAAAACATCTTGGAGTATGAATTTTCTGCACAAAAGACTTTGGCCTTTATTTCTACTTCTAGTGATAATGATATTGAGTAATTAAAAAACAAAGCAAAACCAGAAGCTTCTTTGTCCTAGAGATTCATTAAAGGCAACTGTGATAATTCATAATGGGAAATTGTCAGGCAGATCCATGGTATATGACTTAAAAGATACAGAAAACACTTTGTGGCTCTTCTATTCCTGTTCACCAGCTTTTCTTTCAATTCAAGTAGAGAGAAAAAAAGGTAAATTTAGCTCATACTCATTTTTTTGGCCATTATTTCATTGAGTTCCAATTATACTTGCTGTATCAGTGTGAACAGGGTAAGCAATGCTGTAACAAAAGCTCATCCACTATACTTGAAGACAGCTTTGTCACATTAATATAGCAACTCCACAGCTACTCTGCAGTGTAAATTCATGCTTACTGCATGGAAATAGAACGGGTTCACATCTGTCAAAAACATGTTTAGCCAAGGGAAAAAAGAAACCAAAATAATGAGTCTGTATTAGCTACATTAGATTGAGAAGAGCAGACAGAATCCATCATTTATTAAGATAAACAATTTAATCAATTAGTTAAAAATTATTCTCAATATCCAGAAATTCTATAAATTTGAGTGTTTACCTTTTTTTTTTCTATTCCATTACTGTGGTAAAAATCACTGTATTGTATTTCATTGAAATTCATTGTATTTCAAGAAGTTTTGGTATCATGGAAAAAGCAGGAAGACAGGTGAAGGACCAGTTTCTCTCCTCACTCCACATATAGTTTACAGTCCATACTTGTAATACTTTTACTCTGTTATTGCTAGTTCTTCCAGAGCTGATGAATTTCCAAAGTCCTGCAGGGCTGGAGTTGAGAGTCTCAGCTACCAGAGGTGAAGCAGTGCCCCCTGTGGCCATACCCACAGTTGAGACAAACCAGACATGAGTAAGTTTTCTCACCCAGGAACCAACCTCACATATCATTGATTCATCTGTGGAAGCACCATTAATCACAGCCCAGCAAGGGAATCCTCCGGGCATCAGAAGGCTTTTTCATAGTTCCAGGTGAAATAAATAGGCTAGCCAAAGTATAACTTTCAGAATCTTTACTTAAATTCCTCTTAACAGAAATTCCCACTGATCTAAGACCCTAAATTCTAAGACTATCCTAACTAAACTAAAAGAGGAATCCCTAAAAAAAGAAAGAAAAAGAAACATATTCTTCAATGTCTTTTAACATTTTCTTATATAGAAATACAGAAAAAAAGAGTCTTTTAATTTGGTTAAGCTGACAAAGTGCAATATGCCAGAAATGGATTGACTTTTACAATGGAGACTTATTAATTTACAAGTTTACAGGTCTTAGGCCATGAAAATGTACAAACCAAATCATCAACAGGATGACACCTTCTCTCTGAAGACTGGCTCCTCTGTTACATGGCCCGACATGTGGTGATGTTTGCTAGTCTCTCCTGGGTTTCATTGCTTCCAGTTCTGACTTAGTGGCTTCTATGTTTTGTTTTTTTTTGTTTGTTTTCTTTCCTGTATCTTCTCTCTGTCTTTTATCTTCTTATACAGGACTTCAGTAAGAGAACTAAGAGCCCAGGGCACCACATGTCACAACTGAAATCAAAAGGCCCCACCCACTATTGGTTTACACCCTCAGAAATGGCTTAAAAGAACATGATCTTTTCTGGGGTACATACAGCTTCAAACCATCACAAAGAGACACCTGAAGTTTCCCTTAAATTTCACAAAGTCATAGCATTTCCAAATGAATCAATGTTGTTGTAGGGGAAATACATATGGAGATAGTATGGCTTGGGGAGAACCATGCACCTTAATGGATGCAGGCTGTAGCTTTCTGCACACAACAGTGTTTTACCAAAACATCAGTCCAATATTTATCCTTGTACCTTGACTTGCTTCTGTTATGCAAATACCTCTTCTTTGGTAAATCAGTTGAGAAAGTGAAGGTCTAGATCAGCACACTCTAACAGAAATACAATGCATGCCTCACATGTAATTTTAAATGCTCTAGTAGCCACACTAAAAAAAAAAAAAAAAAAGGAAAAAGATCCAGGTGAAATAAATATTAATAATACATTTAAATTATATTAAATATGTGAAATATATGCAAAATATTATCATTTCAATCTGTAATCAATATTCAAAATTACTGAGATATTTTATATATTTTTTGCTCTTGTCCTAAGCCTTTGGAATCTAATTTGGACTAGCTACATTTCAATTGCTCAGCTGGTTGTCATGTTATATCTGATTATATAGAGGTATACATAAGGTAGGACTTAAATCCTACAGAATTTCAAACACCCTGAATTCTAATCTCACAGATCAGTCTAACTGGAAATGAAAAGAGATCTTGTTGGCCATTCCACTTTTGTTCCCATGGGAATATTCAGAAGTAATCATTGTGGATTTGTAATTTGATCATGGGGCATACACTCATTCTAAATACCTGATATATGTACAATTTATGAGTTGTATGATTTTGAACTCCCTCAACTACAGTTTGGCACCTCAATGTAATTAGACTAGGAAAGAGATCCTGCCGTCCACTCCATTTGCACTCCATATTGGAATAAATCGAAATAATCACGTTCCCACCAAAGACCAGAAAAATAAATGTTGGGTGGGATGTGGTTGGTCTCAGCGCTCTGGAGTGAGACTTTTCCCAGAGCCTGGCGTGCAATGAGCCACTTGCCCTAGGCTCCACCCAGAGGAAATGAGAAAGGGCATAGGATGAGACTAGACTATTAGGAGGAGCGACTATAATCTCCTCATTCTATGTAGGAGGCGCCATGTGTGCAGGGACAGCTTCAAAAATCAGAAAGACCCTGGAGAGCAGATCTGAGAGGAGGACATGACCAAGGTCTCTGTTGTTAGAGAAGAGAACTTAGGCTCGGTTTCCCCAGGGTAGCCACATTTACAGTTTTGCCCTACTTCAGGCTAAGCCTTCCAGACAATTAAGCCATTCACGTCGGGGTTGGTCACGATGGCCAACCTGTCGTGGTGTTCGAACTCGCCTCGCAGGGAATTGCTGCGTCTTGGGCAGAGGTTGTCCTTATGATCGCGCCATCACCGCCGTCAGCGCTGTCCCGGCCTGTCCCGGGTGTCTGGCATCCACCCCCCTTGGGCCTCCGACCGGGTGTAGCGGCTGCCAGGACGTGGGCTCGGGCATGGTGCCCCGGCAGCTGGACCCAGCGGTGTCCCGTGCTCGGCTGCAGCCTGCATCGCTCAGGTGGCCCGGCTGCAATGCTCCGCCTCCCCTGACCCACTGCGCGTCACCCTGTCTGTTGAGTTCCCCTCCTCTCCTCTCCAAAATAAGCCAGGAATCAGCTCGGATCCCCCCCACCTTCTCTTCCTTTGGTAGCCCGCGGGCTGTGGGGTCGCGGCCAAGGGCCTGCCCGGGGAGGGCTGGGAGGGAGCACCTCGGGACCCGCCTGGTGTGCCCAGCTGTGGTCAGCGCTGCACTCTCGATTCACCTCCGGAAGGGCGGGGCTGGCCAGGGGCGCGTCTGGCGGGCACCTCCGGGCCCAGGGACAAGGCGTGCCTAGCAGGTGCACAGTCTGAAATACCCACACCTCACCGCTCCGAGAGAGAAAAGTGGCCGCTGCTTTCCGGGAAGTTCGGTCTTTTCATTACTCGAACAACAACAGCAGCAGCTTCACCCGGGGAAATGCTCTTCCTCCCGGCTCACGCTGCCGCCTCACTCGGCGCTCTCGGTCATCTCCTTCCCCACCCGGCGCTGCGAAGGGCAATCCCAGCCTCGCGGTGAGGAGCGTGCCTGATGGCTCCTGGAGGAGACCGCTGGGAAATGGAGCCTTCGAAAGCCAAGGAAAAGGGTTTGCCTGGCCAAGGATTTCCTGCCCGCCCTTCCCGGGTTTGGTCACAGCGGCCACCCGGCTGTTTTCCTTAATTGCTCCTTCCTCTGTCCGCACTTACAAAATTCGAGGTTTGGTTTGGATCTGGGGCTTAAACTTGTTTCTGAAATATTTCTCCCCATTTTATTTAAACTCTGAGAGACAATCAGGGGGATATTTAACTTACTTTTTTTCCCTCCTCATCCAAGTGAATCACTTGGATCTGGTTATTGTTTTCTGAGTTCGGGGAGTGTTTGAACTGTTCGGTTAAGTCAGTAAGCAGAAAACTGCGAAACTTTTCCGACTTTGGCTCCTAAACTTCCCAGGATTTCTGAAAGACAATTCTTCATTTTAAAATATTAATTACTCTATGTAAACAAATTAGATGAACGTGAGTGCTTATTTCTAGATTTGTCTTGAGGTTTAAAAACCTGTTATCTTTCAAGTCTCTTGTAAAATATCACTGCTGTGTGTCATTGTTTTATAGTTGCTGGAATTTGATCCATATAGGGAAACTGAAAATGTCGAATTCACCATTTACGTGGCTTTTTACTACCCAAATTTATTCCAAAAGAATCTGAGTAGTTAAATACTCATTGGAGACAAAAACGTTCTAAGACAGGTTACATTTAAGCGATTTCAGTTTGTTTCCGGTGACCTGAAAATTAGTAACTGAGAAATGAGATGAAAATTCAGAGCATACATGTTTTCATCCTTTCATCAAAATTATTTTACATTGTAGCTCTATTTTGGGTGTTGGGTCTGTCTCCACACACTGATCCTGCTTCCTCTTCCTGCCCACACTGCAGCAGCATCTCTTCCCTACCCATAGGGCAAATACATTTATAATATGGATATAATGTGTGATGAAATGTACAATGGACTGGGCTGGATGGCCAAATCTGCTCAAAGTTTGGTGTGTGTGTATGTGTGTCAAATTAATTCCATAAAACTCTAGATTTCTAAGCTAAAAGCTAACCAGAATAGAGATATTGTCTTTGTTAGTCGGTGTCAGTGTGATTCTCCTTCCAGGAAACATATTTTGCAGGAGCTCTCTAGAAGCAAAGTCTTAACCTAAAAGAGTGACTCTAAAATAGAATTTTATAGAAAGTTAGCCTTTTCTCCGTCCTCAACTCACCTCAAAGCCCTGCTCATGACCTTTGTATCTGAGTTGCCTTCTTTTTCAGAGAAAACCCAAGCAAGAGTTTTCCATGAAAATGGAGAGAAAAAAAAAGAACAATGTTTAAGGGCAGAGAACTGGGACTCCAGAGAGTTGCTTGTTAATGGTATCAAGAGGGGATTTGTTTCTACAATCAGTTGATTATGTCTCAGATCTAGAAAGGAGATTGCTCTCAGCAATGCAGGGAGTCTCCCCATCCAATCAGCTGACATGCTGAAAGTGAGAACTGAGGATTTTTAGAGGTCAGAAGAGGAACTTCTCAACTTCAGCACTGAGTTCTTTCTGGAAATTTTCAGCCAGTCACCTTCCCCTGGGGAATTTGGACTAAGAACTTCAGCAACAGCTTTATGGAGTTCTCCAGTTTGTGGCCTGCTCAACAGAGTGTGGACTTACAGCCACCACTGTTGGTGAGTCAATTCCTTAAAATGAATCTCTATTTCTTTTTCTCTCTCTCCCTATAGCTATAACTATAACTGTATATATATATACACACATATATCTTTATATATTTCAACTATATATTTCTATATATATCTATCCATTGTCTCTTTCTGTACATCATACATCTATATCTATGTCCTGTTACTTTTGTGTCTCTGGAGAACCCTAATATAGTCGTATGACACTGGTAAATATATAATCCCAGTATCATACAGGCAGAAGCCTCCATGTAGAATCTAAAATTATCTTTCTTTTAATTATTGAAGCTTACTTGCTCTTGAAGAAGTGTAGAAAAGTATGACAAAGAAAATAAAAATATCCTCATCCTACCACAATAACCACTGTAAATATTTAGGTATTTTTATTCTAGTCTTTTATCTGTGCATCAAATAGATGTTCTTTAATGTATGTTGGGATTATGCTATACCATTCTTCTATGAAAAGCTGTTTTGAAACCTAATAGATAACAAATTTTTTCTATGCAATTAAATGTTCTGCAGTAACATAATATCTAACAGTTGTGCTATTTCATCATAATTAGGCTAACCAATAACATATTTATTGGGTATTTAAATTGCCTTTTATTTGCTTGTGTTACATAAAAAGTTTATGTCAATTATCATATCCAATAAATTTTACCATTTCAATTATTCTTCCAACTATAACATATATTTATCATATATTTTGGTAGAAATTATATGGCTAGAATTGTTCTCTAAGAATTATTGTCCAAGAGAAATCTTGAGTTTCAGTTTTATACCTATTTCCTATGGATCCACTGCTAACAAGGCCCTCTGCTCTGAACCTGAGCATGCCAAAGTGTGTCATGTTCCCCTGGTCTGCTGTGATTCTACCCATGTTTGATACTAGGGTTCCTGTGGTTACCAGAAAGTTACAAGTTCCATCGTGTCCCCCTCATCTGTGGTTTAGACCAAATTGTCAGCCCATAAGATTCCAGGTAGCAATATGTCTACTTTTTAACCCTTATTCCTGTGATAGCTTGTGTTTGTCATCCATGAACCATCCTTCAAATCTTTTTCTTTCCAATCATCTTTGCCTTCTGGAAGCCCCATTTTATGGTAAGCAAACTCCTTTATATCTTTAGCTTGTTCGTGGACAGTTCTCGTAATTTTTAGGCCATAATTACAGCCCATCTCTTCACAAGGATGCCATTTTCTAGCAGTCCTCTCGAGTAGAGGTGTCTATTCTCACAGAATCCATATACCCTGGGAAGGGGAATCCTGATCAATGGTCCCTGGCTCTCTAATGCTGCTCCCACACCATAATTTCTTTATTTGCTCCTTTTAAGTTCATGCTATTCAGTTGTACTTCCATGAACTCCTCCTCATTGATATCTTACAAGTTAGTCCCCAGATTAAATGAGGACTCAAGATAAAGCTCCCATTTTGGTTGACATTAATTAGCTATGTGAGTGCTCATCACTTAAAACATCTTGACCTTTTTTGCAATAGCATTTCACTTTAGCCCTCATCAAGTGGTATTTCTGTCTTGTTTTGAAACCCTTTCCTCCACCTCCATTCTGCAATCAATGTGATATTTTTGAAATATAAATCTGATCCTGTCATTGTCACACTTAAAAATTGTTTAATATGATCCTAAATAAAAAGAGGGATCATGGAGTGGAGGTTTCAGTATTTGAAGATGGCAACTTCCCACAAATCTATTGATTCAATGCAACCTCAATAAAACACAGCTGAATTTTTGTGAAAATTGACAAGTTTATTCTGAAATTTATATGGAAATGTAAAGGCCCAAGGATAGGAAAGACAATCATGAAAAAGGACACAGGCAAAGAGTTTATCCTACCAGTTATAAAGTAAATGATTTTGGGGTAAATTAGATATCTATATGGAAAATAAAAGAATCTTGACCTCTACCTCACATCTTATACGAAAATCAATTATAGATGGATCATAGACCTAAGTGGGAAAGGTAAAACATTAAAACTTCTGAGAGATAACATAGGAGATTATTTTCTGGCCTATGTGGGCAGATATTATTTAAACAAGATTCACAAACACTGGTTCAAAAAGATTGATAAATTGGGCTTCATTAAAATTAAGAACTCTCAAGAAAATAGTTCCAAACCATCCGCTGGATAAGGACTTAAAATATAGAATATAAAAAGAACATTTACAATGCAACAAAAAAAAATCATAAAACCCAGTTTAAAAGTTAGTCATTTCAAGAAGAAATAAAAATGGCTAATAAGCACATGAAAAATGTTCACCATCATTAGCCATTAGGGAAAGGCAAATTAAAACCACAATAAGCTACTACTTCATACTTACAAGGATGGGTATTATTAAAAAAAAAGGGAGAGAATGCGGAGAAATGGTACCTCTAGTGCATTGTTGGTGGGAATGTAAAATGGTGTAGCCACGATGGAAAGCAATATGGCAGTTCCTTAAAAAGTTAACTATAGAATTTCCATATGACCCTGAAGGTCCACTTCTAGGTATATATCCTAAGAACGTGAAAGCAAGGTCTCAAGCAGATGCTTGTACACCCATGCTTATAGCAGTGTTCTTTTCAGGATAGCCAAAAGGTTGAAGCAACTCATATGCTCAGCAAGAAATGATGGATAAACAAGATGCGGTACATATACACCATGGAATGTTGTTTAACCATAAGAAAGACTGAAGTTATGTATGCATCCAACAGAAATGATGTATATGTGCACCAAATGATATGTACAAGAAAGTCCATAGCAAAATTTTTCATAATGTCCTCTTGTCCATCAACAGAAGAATGGATAAGCTGCAGTATATTCATACAAAGGAAATACAGTGCAGCAATGAAAATGAGTTACTGCTACTCACAACAATAAACATGAATTTCATTATCATTCAAACATAATTCTATTCACCGTTAATTAGTCATTAATTAATTTATTAATAACCATGGATTAATTATTAATCAATTAATTCATTATTAATAAATTAGCAATAATTTATTAATTCTGATAATAAAACAGATACAAAAAAACATATACTTTATGATTCCATTTACATCAACCCTTAAAAATAGGCAAAACAAATCTATGGTCATAATAGGTCCAGTCATAGATCACCTTAATCTCATTTCAGGAATTGAGATTTTAGAGTTACCAGGAAGATTCACTGAAGTCAATAAAGGTCTTCGTTGTTCCTAGAGTGCAGCTCTTCAAGATGTCACCCTAAAAGTAGGTGTTTTGTCAGGAAGCCTGCCATTTGTGTGCATAAGCATTGGAGATGGTCCATGCTCTTGGGTAAAAACAAATAAACAAACAAACAAAAAAACTTAATTGGCTTAATCCTGACTAGTTTAATTTTAATCTAAAAATCAATTTAATATTTCAAATGTAAAATAACATGCAACATGGTGCCATACTGCAGAAATGAAATTAGCTTTGGTGAGTACATCAGATTGGAGGGTATCCAATGAAAAAGCCCTCCTTAGGAGAAAGCCCCTATCCACAGTCAACACTAGAGATACACTAATTCCAGTTTTTCTCCAAGTTCCTCTTTTCAGCATTCCAACTGATATATCTAAAGTAAATCATTTATAAAAGCAAGATTTATACTCATGTAGTATTATATAAATAGTAGGTAGTAACTTTAGAAATAACTCTAATATGAATGCTCACTTGATATATTCCTCTTAAGGGCTAGAACAAGTTTTACTTTCCTCTCTGGATGGCTATGTAACATGTCATTGAGTAAAAGCTATGTAACTTTTGATTCAATTTTATACTGGCTTCTGGGACACTCAGATAGGACTTCTGCTCACCGTGATTGTTATCCTCAACCTGAATTTCCAAAACAGTTATTCCCCTCCCCTGTTGTCACATAGCCCTTGTTCTTTTGCCTTTTGTGTTAATGGACTTTTTATACCAGTCTCTTATTGTAAACCCATATCAAATACTGCAATGTAGAAAGGATATAGAAATATGTTACACATAATGATAAGTGAAAAGAATAAATGCTTGAACTATTTGAAAAATTACCAACATTTGACCAATTTTGACCAATGACATAATTTCATAAGGTGTAAACTCATAATTAAGAAATAAATGAAGATGTTATTTATAATTACTTCAATCTGTTTTTGAAAGGTGTTCTTTATCAACATCTTCAGTAGAAATTATATCTTAATGAACGTTTTCAAACTAAAAATATATCCACCTATCCACTGTGCCCTCCCTCCCCTTAAAAATTACTGATGGTAATTGCAGCTGGTAAATTACTACTATAATTTGAATCTATCACTATAATAGGTTTTAGATCTCTACCACATGATAATTTTGGATTCCTACCACATATGTCTCACAACAAGTAAAGTATTCTCAGAAACTTCTTGGAACCTGACTTTAATAACAGCAATAATAATGGTAATACTTTCACAAATCAAAAAAGTTTATTTTTCTTTCCTTCTTTGTGGAAATAAAAACATACAGATTTCTTTAGGTCTAGAACCAATATGACCAAAACTTCCCAGTAGCAGTGTAAATACACACTTCACAATCAAATTCAAGCTGCCCTTCTTTTTTTTTTCTTATGGTCAGGTGCCAAGAATCGAACCTGGGTCTCCAGCATGGCAGGCAAGAACTCTGCCACTGAGCCACCATGGCCTGCCTGAAGTGGCCCTTCTTAATGATGTATGAGACAGTGATGTCACTTAATTTAGACAACTTATTTTAAAAAACAGCAACTAGTGTTTAGTCACAGTCACAACAGCAGGAGTCAATTCCAAATGTCATCATGAAATTCTCATTTCTTCTATTGTCCTGCCATGTGCTCACCGAGGTGGATTCAGGGTTAGCTGCAGTTGCTGCTGGACATGGAGTGTTACAGGAGCAAAACGTATTTTGGTACAGTATTACAGAATTGAAATAAAGTTTGTGTTTATTGGAAAAAAGCAGCAAAAGTGACTAGAACAGCCAGGAAGAACAGCACCCTTCAGTCACGTCCCATTTTTTTCCTGCAATGTTCTTTGATGGAATTCAAGGTATTGGATCAATTGTGAAGGAGCAGTTTCATTTCTAAATGGCAAGTCAGGGCATTTCTGACTGCCAGTGTGCAGTATACATCAGAAGCATTTCAGGTGAAGTTGGTCTCTCTGCCTTGTAATGGTTGCTGAAATACAGTTCTGAGAAATAATAGTTCATTAGTCATTAAATATTTGTAAAAATGCTAAACATATTCCAAAATTAGACAGAGGGTAGACTAGAGATATAGAGCGCTCCTGTTTATCATTGAGCTAAATTGTCAATGTTGTTTTTGGGCAGCTCACATTGTTCACATGTTGTATGGTTAAAAACTATCAAGTGATTAAATAATAGGACTCATTTATGTAAGGGGAAAGTTGAAACTCCATTATTTCAGTGGAAATTATAATTCTGGGTTGTAACCTGTCCAATTTCCAGAGAACAAAGAATGCCTTCTCTGAGGAAAGAGAATTTCCTTTGGAAATCCACCATTAGCTTTGGCTTGACCCTCCTGTTTGAACAAATGAGGACACACACATACACGGATGCGCAGACATATACTTTTTAAAAAGTTTCCGTCACAATAGTGTTTCATGTCATTTCTATCTGAAAGAAGAATTTGGAAGGTGATACACAGGCATGAAGATTTAGTGTTTACTTGGACCACATCATTAACATTTCCAATTTGTTGAATGGTTTCCACATTTCCCAGAGGTCCTCACCTCACAAAAGCTGATGTGTGGACTGATGGAGACTTCCAGCCTTGGTGTGTTGTAAAGTGAGCCCAGCCCCTGGAAACAATAAAACAGCAATTTTCTGAGAGATTTACCTGCAGAAAAGCCAGGAACATAAAAGCCCTTTTCAATCTCACCCTAAGCCTCTTCTTTTCTCTTAGACCTGGGAGGTGTCAGGAAGGACTGTATCCTGTCAGGTTAATTGAGGGTGGCATTAAATGTAACAGCGGCAGCCGCTGTAATGGCTCGAAGGGAGAGAGCTGGGCTCCTGTCTGGTTAGAGAGACTTCCTGTCAGGAACAATAGAAGCCAAGGCTGCAGGGGTTAGGGAATGTCAGATCTTTTCTCCTGAGTGCTAGACCAAGACATCCAGTCATGATTTGACAAACAATGGCTCCGGTTGCATCTATGAACCGAGCAAGGACTTCTCAGTTAAGTCTGTCAGAGTTGGACCAGATTGCCTGAAATTTACACTGGGCATGGACCACAACACTGCATTATTGGAGGGCTGTGGCTTGAAACAGAGACATTTGTGTATATTAAGATCAAGTAGGGATGTATGTCTTGGCCTTTGTGCTTAAAAAGAGCTTCAGACTATGGAGGTCTAGACTGAGTGTTGTGAGGGGGCTACCAGTGGCATCTTGGTTCCCCATGTCAGTTAAATAACCCTTATCAACCTTAACCTTAAAATAGCCAAAATTGAAGGTGCTCCATCCAAGCACACAGCCCATTGAATACTCTCTGATTTAAAATGCACAGAATTATATAAATTCTGCCTACCATTGCCATTTGTTTTTTAGTAAACTGTAACTGGCGTGCAGTATTTTATTTTCATGTTTATACAGCTGAATCCTTAAATAACCATAAACTTAAAATAAGTTATCTGGATGACTTAAAGTAATGATGAAGCTATTTCATTCGGTGAAATTTTGGGTTCAAATAAAGGACCATATCTTACCCTGAAACAACTTAATTTTTTTCAGGGTTTAAAAAAAATAATCCCTAAACCTGGGCTCAACATATATGGCAATATGGTAAGAGAACACAACTCCCTGTAGGGAATAGGATATCACCAGACAGTAAGAGAAGAACCTTTCCCTTTCTCCTCACAAGGATGAGCAGGATGTTGATCCAGGAAGAATGAAGTCGCCATAACTTGGGACAGGTTTAGGGGTCTTTGTTAAGCCCATGCTCAAGAAGGTGAAAGAGAGAGGGCATGAGAGGTATGGGTACAGCCTGTCCCTGGAGAAAGCATTGGGTTGTCCTGAGACTACAGGAAACAAATAATTGAAACCATTTTTTCTAATTATAGGTTTTGATCAGTGAAGACTTATATTTCCTAATCCCAGAAACAGCAGGACTTTAGTAATAGTGCTCCATGGATCTCAGTCATGAACCCACAGTGCTGCAGTCTTGAAAACATCACCAGGTCCAGTGGCCAAGCCACAAGGTCACAGAAGCAGTGGATGCCGTGGACAGCAGGGCTGTGAACAGCAGTGATACCCACATTTGAGGCAAGATATGAGCTTGTACATTGAATGATCCCTCTGGGTGTCACTCGAGATGGACTCGAGATCAGAAGTTCTTCAATTTTCTGAATTGAATGTGTCCCCCAAGCTTTTTATAAATCAAGACATTGAATATCCTTCCAATTTCGGCTGATTAACTTGATTTGGAAAACTTTAGAAATGTAATGATTTCTGTACCCATGTCTTAAGGAAAAAATTTTTTACATTATAGTGAGGAGCTAGCAGTTTTGCTACCAGTTTTCCTATCCCATAGCTAAAGTGACTGTTTCTTTACTGATGAAAGGCATTCTCTGCAAGGAGCCCAGCAGGAGTGACTGCTAATAAGGGAACTAATGAGAACAAGTTCAGCATAAAGGTACATGATAAATATAAGTCCAAGTGTAAACTTTATTCAGCATAATTAGCGTTTTCTTATAAACTAATGGATATGATACATAGTAGCAACAGCAAGTGGCCCACCATCCCCTTCCTACACATGCTGGAATAGAAAGTGGCTTGGGTCTGGGTTGTTCCAACCTTATCTCAGAACACCTGTAATCACATATAAGCTCAAAATGAAGACACAATTCCCAGGTCTACCCAAGAATACTTCCAATCTTTTTTTTTTTCCGTGTGGGCAGGCACCGGGAATTGAACCCGGGTCTCTGGCATGGCAGGCAAGAACTCTACCACTGAGCCACCATTGCTCACCTTACTTCTAATCTTAGTATTGATCCTGGACCCACACCTCTGGCTTTGACCTAGTTATTGGCCTCAAAAGAGCGAAGTTTGGATGCCATCAACTTCTCCTTACATAGAGCAAAAATGGGAACTCTATCTGGAGCCATCTTGCCCAGCTAGAAGTCAGACAACAGCCTGGCTACCATAATGTGTTTCAGAGGCTGTGGCTTGGCATCAGGAGCTGAGGGAAGCACATGAACGCTGGCCAAATGTTGGAGGTCTTTGCAGAAGGAAGCTCAGATCATGCTGGCTCAGGCTCTCAGCTCCTGTCTAACCTTTTCCCTGGAATCATCTTCATATTTCTGCCGACAGTGATGCTTTTGGGATTGATTGCTCCCATTAAATGAGTTTCAGATGGTAAATTTTCTATCTAAGGGGTGAGTGAACATTTCCTTAAGTTGCATCTCATTTTAGTAATATCAGTAATGCTTCTGATTTCTTGCATCCAATCAGTCATCCCACTTCATCTGTGGATTTCATTAAGGAGTTACTGACTCTCTCCTCCAGATTGTTAGTTTAGATGTCAAATTCTGAGCAGACCTAATGCCAATTTCCATGACTTAATGCTGGCTATCCATGACTTAATGCTGGAAATTGATTATTAATTCAATTTCCATGACTTAATGTGGCTCCTCAGGAAGTATTTTTTTTTAAACTCCCTCCAAGCTCCTTAATTATTCAAGAAGAAACTTTAAAAAAAATTACTTGTTCTTTTCTAAAAAAATTATTGTGATATCATATATACAACATGAAATTTCCCATTTTAACACTTTCCTATGTATAATTCAATGACATTAATTATATTCACAATATTGTGCTCCTAATGTGAGCACAATATTGTGTTCCAAAATAGCTCCAAGAAACTGCCACTTTGGAGATGAAGGGACAGATGGCAAAATGATACACAACACAACATACACAACCATGAAATCCCAGCCCCCACTGACCAGATAATGTGGCTTATTAATTCATTTACTTTGTATATGGAAGAACAGAAAAATGATTATGTCCTTCTGCTCTAAGAGCCTCTGCTTTTTATGCCCTTCCAGCTCTCACATTTGTTTTTTGATTTGCATTTTCTACTTGACAGAAGCTTGTGATTTCACTCTTATCTTCTTGGGTAACTCCTAGGATATTTTAACAGATTATTGGATGGCTGTGGACCTTACATAGGCTGCTAACATTTAACTTGGGGAAGCCAAAGTTGGACTTTACTTGCCTGTTTTGTCTCAATCTCAAAGTAAATATGATTCTAATTTTGTGACTTAAATAAAATTAAATAATCCATTACGTGAGATTTATTTTCTTTTCTTTATATTTCTAGGTTGCTCAGCACAGAAAGTATTCAAGTTACAGGCAAGTTTTTACCACCATTTTTTAAATCTTTGCCCTGCATTTCCTTTGATAAAACCACTGTTAAGCATTTCTCTTTCCTCTATTGAAATGCATATTTTTAAAAGCAGTTTTATTGAGATACAGTCACAAACTATACAGTCCATGCAAAGTATACAATCAGTGACTTTTAGTATAATCAAGGAGTTATGCATTTATCACCACATTTTAGAACTTAAAATGCATATTAAAAAACCCCTGGTATAATGAAAGCCAAATATAAAATTATATCCGTGTTATTATTTCAACATGCAGAAATATACATTTGGACACAAACTGAAAGAAAAGAGGAAAATAAAAGCTTGAAATGTCAAGTTTGCAGATTCTGGGTAAATTTTTCATCATTTTAGGATGATTTCCTTTAACATTATAAAAATGCTATTTATGCAACATACTCTTATAGACTTCAGGTTAAAATATGTTCTTCCAAAGCTTTTTAGATCAGGGGAAACCTCTTTGGGGAAAGAGTTTTCCTCTGCTTGAAGTCCAAACTAAGCTCCCATCAACCAAGTGATGGGGCATTTCCCAAAGGACACCATAAAACATTTCCCAGGGAACAGAATCTCTGAAATTGCTGCTTTACCACTTCCTGCTGAATACCATGTGGGCTATGCCATAGGACCAGTAAACCTTTCTGGAAAGTTAGGGTGTCTTCCATGATGACCTTTATATGCATGTTATAGTTATAGTGATGCTTATTTAAGTCTGCTAGATGGTTTAGTTCAGGGTAGTATATTCTCTGTAGATGATATATTGTGATATAAGTATATTTTAGTATGGTGTATTACTTTATAGTATAATATTTGTGTATTATGATATGGTATGGTATGGTATAGTGTAATATACAGTGGTAGAATAGAGTGGTAAAATATAGGGTGGTATAGTATGGTAAAGATAGGATAGCATATTACTATAGACTGTATCACAGTATAGTATAGCACAGCATAACACAGCATAGTATAGCTGTATAACACCTATGTAGCATAGTAGTTAGAGCACTGACATTGGGTTCACAGACCTCCTTTCAAATCCTGGTCCTACTACATACTATATATATATATGATCTTGAGCATATCACATAGTGTCTGTGAACCCCAGCTTCATTATCTGAAAAATGAGGACTAAAATTACTTACCATGTATTGGGAGGATTAAGTGGTTTTGAGTATCAGGAAGGTAATGCATGTGAGGAGTAAGTGCTGATGATTATTAAGCCCTCAATAAACACTCCCACTTTTAGGTAGTCATTGAGAGTGAGATGAGTAATGAAGCTGCTAGCTTTAAGAAAAGTGCTTTATTCAAAGCATCTGGTTAGGACATGATGAAGGAGTGGCTGGGAAGTTTCATATTCATTTCCTTTTAAAAAAATTTAAATTAAAGAACTTGTAGGTTTACAGAAAAATCATGCACAAAATATAGGGTCCCATATACCCTCTTCTCCCCCCAGCTTTCCCTATTATTAACACTTTGAATTAGTGTGGTACCTTTGTTATAATTGGGGAAAGAATATTATAATTGTGCCATTAACTACAATCCCTAGTTTATAATAGGGTTCATTGTTTGTGTTGTATAGTCCTATGGCTTCTAAAAATTTTTTTTTCTAGTAACATATATACAACCTTACATTTCCCATTTTAACCACATTCAAATATGTAATAGCGATGTTAATTATATTCACAATGTTTGCTAACATCACCCACCATCCATTACCAAAACTTTTCCATCACCCCAAACAAAATCTCTGCCTTTTAAGCATTAATCCTCCATTCCCTACCTACACCCCTGCCTCTGGTAACTTATATTCTAGTTTGTGGCTCTATGAGTTAGTGTATTCTAATTATTTCATATCAGGGACAATATTTGTCCTTTTGTGTTTAACTTATATCACTCAAACGTGATGCCTTAAGGTTCATCAAAAAAGTTGTTACATATAGCAGAACTTCATTCCTTTTTATGGCTGAATAATATTCTACTGTGTGTATATACCACATTTTGTTTATCCATTCATCTGTTGATGGACACTTGGATTATTTCCATCTTTTGGCTATTTTGTTACACATTAACTTAATAATAGAGTCCTAAATGAATCTGCCAATCAGTAACTATATTTCACAAAGATGAGAGATGAACCTAGAAGGATGCAGAGCTATTAAATCCTGACACAACTGATGAAAAGGGGAGAAAAGAGTTTTAGAATGATTCATAAATGATAAACAGTTTCCCATGTCTGGGAAAAACAGGCATCGTAAATAAAGAAGTGCATTAAGTTTTACTTTGTGCTTTTTTCTCTCTCTTTTTTTTTAAATTTGCATATGGGCAGGAGGGACCAGGGATCGAACTCCAGACCTCCAGCACGGCAGGTCAGAGCTCTGCCTGCTGAGTCACGGCAGCTGCCCGCTTTTTCTCTTTAAAAACACCCAGGAACAAAAGAGCCAGCTGTGCTTAAAAGATATGATGTTCATAATAGTGAAAGTAGGAGTGTGGAGAACTAGAATCAAAACGAAAGCCAGTTGGATAATGCTATGGGGAAATATTCAAGACATTTAAGTATATACAAGTAAATTTGATTCAAATCTCTTTCTGACTTGACTACCCTGAGCATTATCCCTGACTGGTTTTGATATGTGTCAGAACCTAGAAAGACATTTATATCCTTACACATAAGAATCTCTGAGGCTGCATAAGAATCTCTGCATCACCCCTCCCCCACACTAAAAAGTAAACCATCCCTAAAGGAACACATGAGGTTTGAAAATGTACAGACAATGAAAATAAAAAGGAAAATATAGGTGTGATAAATTCAAGGGTAATTTAATTTTTAAAAAATGAGGTGTAATGAAAAGTGCTTTGAAATGGGAATTAGAAGACTGAATTCAACTCCTCATTTCACATTCTCTAGTGTTGTGACCTTGGAAAGTTTTTAAAGTTGTTGTTTCTATACATGTATTATAGAGAAAATAATATTGCCCTTTGCTATCTCCCAGAGGAGTTGGACTGTCAAATAAGAACACTTTGTGACATTACTTGGAAAAAAAGAGCCATATGTTGGCATAATTGCTCCTATTAAAAAGAATGGGAAAGAGGGAAACAGAAAAGAGTAAGGATTTTAGATCAGTCATGCTGTGTTTAATATAAACTTTACCATTCTCTTACTAGCTTTGTGGCCATGAGCAAGTCACTTAACCTTTCTTGGCCTCCATTTTCTCCTATATAAATGGGGTTAATAAGCAGTACCTCATAGCTGTTTTAAGGATTAAATGAGATAATGGACATACAAATCTTCGACATTTTTGTTTACAATCTTTAAGCCATGTCTTTTCTGCCTCTGAGTGTGTTGGGCCCTTGCCTTGTAAAAGCACTTAAATATGAAGAGATCAAGTGACCTTTCTGCATTTATTAATCCATGTACCATCAGATGCAGAAGTCTTGCAGGAATTCTGTAGGTCAGATTATTTAACAAATTGATTTGGAAATATTTAGACCCCAAGGCCTTGATAATTATCTGTTTTTACTCCATTTATAATGAATATGGTTCTTACATCTTACAGTTTAACAGATGCATGCACTATGGAAGCTTAGAATATTTCAGAGGCTTTTTTTCTAAGGTTGAACAGTTTTCCTGCAGTCACATTTCAAATACATGTTTAATGCTCCCTTCTAACTTTACAGATCAAAATTGCTAGTGTTAAAAGAAAACAGAAGGAGAAACTATTGAAATAAAGCAGAAACATATTTAATTTGGACTATTTCTGGATCTGTCCATCAAGATATACACTGTCTATTTTTGTATAGTATTGGAAAATAATAAAAGTTCTATAATTTGGCAAAAAAAAAAAAAAAGAAAATGGAAGAGATTACTGAGATTCAGATACTTTTGACAGTAATTGCAAATGCCACATATAAATGCATCCAGCTGATGAGAGTAGAGCAAATAAAATCCCTGGTCAGTAATTTGAAATCCGTTTGAACCGAATAGCCAAGAAGATATTACACCAGCAGAATAACCCATCTGATTCCCACTGAGATAAAATATTTTAAATTAATAATAAGTTGTAGGGTTTTTTTTCCTAATTCAGGAATAACAACAAACCAAAAAATATATGCATAAACACAGGTATATTTAAAGAAAAAGAACCCATGGACACTCCACTCCAATCAAGATATAGAATATTTCTATGACACCAAAATTCTCCCTCATGGCTGTTTGCATTCAATCCCACTCCTCTCGTCCGGTACAATCAGAAGTCTGCTTTCTGTCATGATAGATTAGTTTGGCTTAACTAGAAATTCACACAAATGGAATAATTTATTATGTATATATTCTTGTGTGTTTATCTTCTTTTGCTCTACATTTTTTTTTTTGGTGTGATTCATCATTGTGTTTGTTAATAGCTGGCTTACTTTATTGCCGAAAAGTATTTCATTGTATCAGTATACTATAAATTACTTATCCATTCACGTGTTGATGGACATTTTTTGATTAGGTTTTCACTTACTATGGATAAAGAAACATTTTCAAACATGTTATTGTGTGGGTATATGCTTTCATCTCTTTTGCATAAATTCGTAGGCATATAATTATATAATTGCTAGGTCATAGTACCCTTGTTCCTCCATAAAAACTGCCAAATTGTTTTCCAAAGTGATCCAACTTTCTTAACACTCGCACTAGCAGTGTTTGTGATTTGGGGTATATCTTATTTTTCATGTTTTCAAAAAATATTTTCATTTTTTTGTCTTTTAAACAATGAGTTGTATTCTGGACATAAGTCCTTGTCATATATATGCATTGCAGATAATTTCTCCTATTCTATTCTATGGGGCTGACTTTTCATTTTCTTACAGTGTGTTTTGAAGAGAAGATTTTTATTTGGATGAAATCCAATTGATCCATTTTTATTTTATGTTTAGAAATTTTGTGTCTTGTCTAAAAAAACCATTGCTACCCATGGGATGTGAAATTTTTAACTTTTAGCTCTCATCTTGAGACTATGCTCCATTTTGAAAAAAATTTTGAGAATAGTATAAGCTAAATATCTGGTTTGATATTTTTACTTATACAGCTATCTAGTGCCAGCACCATTTATTGTATAGTCTTTGCTCATTGATTTATTTTGCAACTTTGTAAAAAAAATTGACCATATATTTACAGGTCTAATACTGAACCTTTGATAATGTTCCATTGATGTCTGTCCAATGCCAATTCTACCTTATTTTGATTATTGTAGCTTTGTATTAAGTCTCAAAATAAGATAGTCTAAGCCCTCCAACTTTATTCTTATTTTTAAAAAATTGTTCTGGCTATTCTAGGTCATTTGCATTTCCACAAATATTTCTCTTTTTTTTTGGAGATGATTTTTAAAAAAATGTCTTTATTATAAACAATGAACAAAACAATTATAAACAATGAACAAAAATTCTTGATTTACAAACATTCTTGTCATGGTTACAATATCATCACATAGTTGTGTATTCATCACTATGATCACTTTTTTGAACATTTGCATCTCTCCAGCAAAAGAAATAAAAAAGAAAAGAGAAAAACCATACCCCTTACCACTCCCTTTCGTTGACCACTAGTATTTCAATCTACTCAATTTATTTTAACCTGTGTTCCCCCTGTTATTTGTTTACTTCTTATCTATATTTTTTACTCATCTGTCTATACTGTAGATAAAAGGAGCATCAGACATAAGATTTTCACAATCACACAGTCCGATGGCGAAAGCTGTATCATTATGCAATCATCTTCAAGAAACATGCTATTGGAACACAGCTCTATAGTTTCAGGTACTTCCCTCTAGCCACTCTAATACACCATAAACTAAAAAGGGCATATCTGTATAATGAGTAAGAATAAATTCTCCAAGTTCACTCATTAATGTTAGTTCATATCAGTGAGACCATACAGTATGTGTCCTTTTGTTTCTGGCTAATTTCACTAAACATAATGTCCTCAAGTTCCATCCACGTTGTTACATACTTCATGACTTTATTCTGTCTTACAGCTGCGTAATATTCCATCATATGTGTATACCACAGCTTGTTTAACCACGTCTGTTGATGGACATTTGGGCTGTTTTCATCTCCTGGCAATTGTAAATAATGCTGCTATAAACATTGGTGTGCAAATGTCCATTTGTGTCCTTGCCCTCATGTCCTCCAAATAGATACCTAACATGGTATTGCTGGATAATATGGCAAGTCTATACTTAGCTACCTTAAAAAAAAAAAAAACAACTACTGCATATTTGATTGAGATTATGTTGAATCTGTAGATCAGTTTAGGAATAATTGACATCTTAACAATGATATGTCTTCTTATCTATACATGGGGTATCATTTCATTAATTTAAAGCTTTAATTTCTCTCAGCAGTAGTTCTTAGTGTATTAGTCTTGCACATATTTTGCTAGATTTAACTGTAAATATTTCATAATTTCTGTTAAGTTATTTTCCAATATTTAAAAACAGTTGTTTACAATATTTTGTCCAGTTTTTTTCTTTTATATGATTGGAAAAACATGCCAGTACCGCTGATTTCATCATTGTCAAAGCAATATTTTCACCAATCTTTTATTTTGAACAATACTGAAAAGTAGAAAGTATAGTAAAATGAATACTGGTGTATCCTTCTACTATATTCAATATTTTAACAGGTTAAAATATTGAACTCATATTTTTGTATCTCTTTTGATCTTGCTCCTTTTACTTTTAAAAATTAACATTTGTATGTAAGTTGACTTCATCATGCCACTTCATGTCTAAAGATTTCAGTATATGTTTTCCAAGAACAAAGGTATTTGCCTACATAACCCCAATACCATTACTATACTCCCCAAATTAAATATTTATACAATTATGTCTAATTTACAGGCCATATTTGAATTTCTCAAATTGTGTCTAAAATATCCTTTATGTGTTTTTTTAAATCTAGGAACCAGTCAAAGATCATTCCATTTGATTGTCCTATCTCTTTAGCCACCTTCATTCTAGAACATTTCCTTGAAGCAAATTATTTTTTAAAAAAATTCATGACTGACATATTTGAAGGGTCCAGACCAGCTTTCTTATAGAATGTCCAACTATCTGGATTATCTGACAATTTTCTTTTTTTTGTTAGAACTCAGGTAAAATATTTTTGGCAAAAATACTTGAGAGGCCCTATTGTAGACTTTCTATTGCATCAAAGTAGAAAGTATATAATGCCAATTTCTCATTTCTCAATACGGAAGATCGCCATATCCTTTATTGTAAAATTTTTACCCATTTGAAATTAAAAATTAATCAGAAATCAATACTTGGAGACTGTGTGAATATTCTGTTCTTTACAAACATTTCACTCTAAGGATTTAGTATCCATTGATGATTTTGGCTTAAATCAATATTTTACACTGGGGGTTGCAAAAGTATGATTTTTAAAATCCACTCATTCATTCTACATTTATTAATTGGAATTAATATATAAAACATGCTTTCTCCTCCATTTTCTTCCTCCTTACTTTGTATATCACTATGAATTCATGGATTTCTTTGTTACTCAATGGCTATTATACATTCCTATCATTATTCTTTTTGATGCTCAAATTGCCCGTATTTGGCCGGCAAATGCCCCTTCAAATAGGTCCCATATCCTTTGACATGTCCTCAGAAGATTTTGAACAGTCTTTGCTTTCTGGCACAATATGATGTTCTAGATTCATTTTAAACTTCTCTGCCCACTTCCTGGAGTAAGCCATTTGTTGAAGAGTTCTGGCTCCTTTTATGGGGAACAATGTTTCTAAATCAGACCTATGCACTTGGTGTGCTCATTGTAGTGGTGTGTTATTGCTCTTTGGACATTTCAGTGGACAGAGCTAGAATACACTTTTCTAAGAAACCATGTGTTCATATTGTTACTTCCCATTTAAACCAACATCTTCTTTTATGTTGTATTTGTATCTCTTTCTTCCCATGGTGAGAATCCTTTTTCTGAACTATATATATATTTACTCATTTGTTCTATCCTAGAAGCAAAATTATTTAAAAAATATTCTATAATTCATTAACTTGTTTTGATCATATTTCTTACCATTTTTAACCAAAAAAGCAGAAACGTACAGTGAAACAGGTTTCATAAAGTGCTCTTAAAAGGCCACTGGAGGGTGGGCCACAGTGGCTCAGCAGGCAGAGTTTTCACCTGCCATGCTGGAGACCCAGGTTTGATTCCTGGTGCCTGCCCATGTTAAAAAAAAAAAAGCTACTGGAGTTGCAAAAATCGGATCAATGGGATGCCATGATAATTGAGCTTGGCTTTGCTAATCTTTTGGAAATATGATCACTTCAGTATTCCTGGACCTACTTTCCTACCTAAACTTTCCTATTTTGAAGTGGCCTCTATTCTGCTCTATAAAAACAGCTTTATAGAATTGCTGTCATATTATCATTTTGGCACCAAGACAGCAAACTGCTATAATGCAAATAAGTTCCATTTATTAAACCCTTACCCAGTTTGGCTAAGCACTCTTTACCTTACCTAATTTAATCTTTATAAGTAGTCCTGCATAGAAGTGAGTACCAATTATCTACCAACTCTCATGGAGCTTACAGTCCAAAGGAAAAATCAGACATTAAAGAGAGTGTGATGGCTTGTACTCTATGTACCCCAGAAAAAATAGATTCTTAAATTTAATCCATTCCTGTGGGTATAATCCCATTTTAAGTAGGACCTTTTTAATGAGTTACTTCAGATAAGATGAGTCTTAATCTTATTCCTGGAGTCCTTAAATTCAGATGGAGAGAGAGAGAGCCACAGGAAGTAAGAAGCTGAAATGAAAGAAACCTGATAGAGGAGGGAGAGACAAGGATAAGTCGTCCTGGGCCTTGCCATGTGACATAGGAGCCAAGGATCACCAGCAGCCAACCCCAGAATTCCAGTCTTCATGAAGAAAATATCACCTTGATAACATCTTGATTTGGACATTCTGATAACCTTAAAACCATAAACTAATAAATTTTCATTGTTTATGCCAACCCATTTCATGATATTTGCTTGAGCAGCCTTGGTAACTAAAACAAAGAGTAGAGTATGATGTTTGTTACACTGGGACTGGAAGCCATGGGAACATATATCGGGGTGACCTAATCTCATGTAGAAAGCAGCTAAAACCTTACTGAAGAAGTAACCTTTAAGTTTGGTCTTGGAGAACAAATAGGGTTAGCTAAGCCAGAAAAATTTCTGTGGAATGTTCTGAAGTGAATAACATATGCAGGCTTGTGAGTGAGAAGGGACCTGGTAGATAGGAGGAACTGAGAAAAGTTTTTGGGTTTCTCAGTCTAGAGTGGGAAACTGAGAGGGGACAAACTGCGATAACCCATGCTTGAGCTGGGTTGGAACCACCATGGAGACTGGCATTTTGGATCTTAAGGATGGGTTTTGGAATACTGTGCATCTTGGAATGGCAGTGATAGTCCACAAGCAGCCATCTGCTAAGAGTCAGAAAATTGAATTCCAATGGATTGGTAAGCAAATTCAGAGAGGAAAAAGGTCATTGGTTTCTCAGGTCAATCCTTTGAAATAACACAATGTCAATTTATTTGTAATATTTACTGTATAATTTACTTTAAGATTGAAATTCTAATTAGTATGTTTTTCCCTTGGGAAAATAATTCTTGGTCTTATAGGTCATCCCTGTGGGATGGATTCTACCATTGTGCTGTTATCACTTTAGCTAATGGAAGTTTAACTTACAATGTTGTTGATCAAATACTTCTCACAGGTGATATGTAACTTTTAAAAGCAAATGGTAACCACATAGAACACTTCTGTGTATTAAATCCAAGAAGTTGATTAAAAAACAGACAATGATAAATATCTGTGCATTTTTAAGGGCAACATTAACATTATAAATTTCATCTCTTTTGCATTCATAGTAAGTAAATAAATCTAGTATCACAAATTCTCAAGGCAATTATGCAGAGACCAATACAAGTTTGGCCATTAATCATATTATGAAACTAGACACAGAGGAAAAAATTGAAATGAAACTCACTGAACCAAAATAACATGTATTGAAAAGTGTGTTTCTGAATTGTGTCCTGACCTACAATAGATAGAATCATGAAGAAATAGTATAACATTTTTTGGGGGGGAATCAATGTACTAGGAATTAAGGGACTATGTTTCACATGTTGGAATTACTTTTAAAGTTAAGATGAAGTTATCATTCACAGTGGCATAAATATTATATTAGGGGGTTAACATATAGGTGAAGTTTGAAAATTGGATCCTTGACTTAGTTACAACAAGATACTTATGCAAAAGTATGTGCAATGTAAAAATAAAATGCTGGGTGTGACCTGACATGATTGGAATTATAAAACATTAGAGGAATGGATTATTTAATGATGTTCATCACTAATCAGCTATCAGTTGAATAGAAAAATTTATTTTTAAATTATCTTTTTATCACAAAAAAAGGATTTCTAATTCTGTTTAGTTTAATTATTAGAAACATTATAAATGTAGAAGAGCTCAATAAAACTGAGATTATGTTGCCAAGTACATTTCCTAGGAAATTTCATTTATTTAAGTTCTAAAGGAGTAATCCCAAAATGCTTTGCCTCCATTTTGCACCTGTTCTTGATGTCACCATGAAATTATGTTTACTTCCCCCCACCCACCCTGTCCTTGCAATAGTTTCTCAGGGAGTGTTTCCCAGGCTCCACCTGTCTCTGGCTACCTACCTGATCCTGGTGGCTCTCATCAGCCCCACCCTGGAAGACAGCCATGGCTCCTTGCCAGTCTCTCGGCTGTTTTTACCCTTTGCTAATGTACTTGCTGCTAAAACTGATTTCCTTAAGTAGTTTTTCTCATGTCATTTCTTGGCTCAAGAATCTATGGAGGATCCTTTTGTTTTACTACCTGTTATGGTTTGAATTGTGTCCCCACAAAAGGCAACATGTTCAAGTCTTAACCCCTGCTCCCGTGAATGTGAACTCATTTGAAGTTGGGCCCATTTAGGAGAAGAAATGTGTAGTGAGCCAGAAACCAAGCAAGCAGGAGGGAGGGAGAGAAGGAGAGACAGAGA